>JAGFPH010006675.1:0-33394 GCA_018207615.1 Philaenus spumarius
AAAAAAAAATCAAATTAATTTTCAGGTATTTCACAAGAAGTACAGCATATATGTAATATTTTTCTAGAGACCGTTGTATTTAACCACAACGGGCTCTGTTGCTAGTAAAGAATAACTTACAGACTCTAGTTACAGTATGTTTCCACATTGTTAACGTAAGTTCTAAAATGTGACTAGAGACTGTAAGTTAGAATTTCAGGCTATTTTTTGTTTGTTTAATGTTTTAATTTCCAAATTCATGAGGCTCCAATTCAAATTCAGACTCCAAGTGGCTTTTAGACGTTTCAATCAACACCAATGGTGCTGAGTATAGGTTGACATTCACTAGTATAAGCTGATCAATATAAAACAATTTTATCATCTCTCACTGGCCATTTTAGTGAAGGTTGACAATGTCCAGCCACGGTTCAGCTTTAACTGTAACATACACGCTTTTCGTTTCTGCTTTGAACCATATTCGTTCAGCAGACTTAGCCTACATAGGCACCTAGTTGTTTTATGTAATCTGAAACACCGACAGGACCCTATTTCTTGCGTTTCCGGCACGCATTTTGTCAGGTTTTATTAGGTTTAGTTTTACTTTCTCACTATACTATAGTATAGAGAAAGTATAGTGGTCGCAAAAAAAATCGATGTTGAGATTTTTGTGGACATATCCGTTTTGGGACCCTCTGAGTCCAAGAAAGTGTTTTTACAAAATGTCTGTCTATATGTCTGTCAATATACAAAGCTAGAGAGAAAACTATTCCATCGATTTCGAACAAATTTGCACCAAACATGTCAATTTAGGCCTGTATAGATGCAAGAAAAAAGTTTTTGAAAAATTTTGAAAAACAACCCTCTTTTTTACCAAGAAACCCCCAAAAAATCAGTTATTTTGAGGTTTTTGTGGAAATATCCGTTTTGGGACCCCCTGAGTTCAAAAAAGTGTTTTTTAACAAAATGTCTGTCAATATACAAAGCTAGAGAGAAAACTATTCGATCGATTTCGAACAAATTTTGCACCAAACATGTCAATTAGGCCTGTATAGGTGCAAGAAAAAAGTTTTTTGAAAAATGTTAAAAAACAACCCCCTTTTTGGCCAAAAACTTCCAAAAAATCAGTTATTATTTTTTTTATAAAAAAAACGGCTCTAACGATTTTGATAAAATTTGAGCTTATTTTGTAACCCTTAATGTACCCCTACCTTATGCAAAAAAAAACAGTACTTTTCTAAAAAATTTTTGTTTAGTTAATAGTAATAATAACTGATTATGGGGGTTTTTGTGGCCGAAAAGGGGGTTGTTTTTAAATTTTTTTCAAAAAATCTTATTTTGTATCTATACAGGCCTAATTGACTGTTAGGTGCAAATTTGATCAAAATGGATTGAATAGTTTTCTCTCTAGCTAATAATAATAATATTTATTAGTTAACCTCCTACTTTAATATCACCTCTCCTAACTCTCCTACAATTATGAAGTCACGGTGAATCTGTTTAATAACTTAAATATGTTTGTGAGAAAGTATGTGCCAGTTCCTGGTACCGTTTATTTTGTAAGTATTAATAGTTTGTTCTGCAGCCATATAAAGTATAGTAATTCATTATAATTAAGTAATTTGTAATAAGTTTAAAATAAGAATTTAATAATTAACAAAATAATAAATTTTATTGTAAAAAATCTAAGAAATTAAAACGTCTTAATTTTAATATTTTTCGACTGAGTGTCCTAGGTTAGGGTTGTAGGCAGTACGATTAGGCAACGATGCATTGCTCACTTCTATGGCAGTACGTGTAGAACTTGTCTAGGCTTAAGTTAGGCTTAGCTCTGGCAACACTGTATTGGCTCTTATCTTGTTCTGTTGTCTACGATACAAGACACAAACTGTAACGTTTATACACTAATTTGCCCTACCTTATGCTTTCCATCATACACAATACATTGGGGCGTACATACACGCCTGCTTGTAGGCGCCACCGGCTTTTTGTAGTACATGACTTACACACCGCGCAGCACCAACCAGACCCGTAGTTTAACACGAGGGAGTTTGTAATACAAGTTCAGGGTACAATTCGCCATTTTTTTTCTCTGATATCAGATAGACAAACGACGCGGTCCACAAGCTAACGACTTGTTTCTTGTGCTTCACATCATGTAGTGAGATTTTCTTTTACCAAATGAATTATTAAGCTGTACACCAGGTGAAATAATTAATTTTGTTCAATATGTAGTATATAAGGCGCAGATATCTGAACATTTCCATAATTTGAACCTTGTTAATATAAGTGTCTGTTTGTTAGGTCACCTATTGTGTTTTGTAAAAGGCAACTTATAATTTTAATTAACCCCACGAAATTGATATTTTGTAAAGCCTGAACTATACAATATAGCCTGAACAGTGTTTTAACTGAATAGCCTGAAAAATAGACAATTTAACTGAAGTGAGTTCATGTAAAGTTAATTACAAGTTATAAACTGTTATGCTCTAAAGAATTCCTACACCAACTATAATTCATCAAGTTAATTAAAGCAGAATATTTCTTTTAGTTTACCAGAGCCAAGGTGTAACTCTGTACCGTTAAAAGTTGATCATTTAATTACCAGTGAAAATTATTAATTATAAAATCATATCAGATCAAATTATCACATGTTGAGACCAATTACAACAGGACTAATTACAGCATGGCTGCTGTAAACATGCTGTAATTTTATTCTAACATAATATTTTTATTTTTCGCTATATAAAACAACTAATGCCTATATTATGTTCTGGTCCTTTAGAGAAATCTGGTTTAAGTTCCTGACTATAAGAACTTATACAAGTAATGCCTAGGCAACTATAATTAAATATGAACATCATCTTCGCTACTTCAGCTTACCTTCTTTCTACGCTGTTTTAAAGAAAAGTGCGATCATTTAATTAATAAATTGTAATAAAAATAAAAAGGCTATTATAACAACATGTAAGACGAACTATAATCAGTATGAACTTTACAATAAATTAACAAAAACTTTAGTGACTCTCAGAAATTTAGAAAGGCTTTTAAAGAACTCTCATGTAATTAAAATAGCATAACTGTATAATATATATATATTAATAATTAAATAACAAGGGCGGTGAGGTACCTATTTTTAATACTACGGACCCCAAGGGTCAGAAATCAAAATTTCTTTTATTAAATAAGATGACGTCACAATAATCAATAATACTTCAAGTACAAAATTTAATATTATTTTTATTTGTTTATACTCCTTTTGGAATTGCAGTTTTTTTTTATATAATGCGCATATTTTTTTTTAAATAAACGTTGGCCAACTTAGAATATACTAAATAATTTTGTAAGTGCTATTGTATAAACTAATGTTTAAGACCATGTGTGAAATATGCAAATGTTCTTTCTTTATTTGATTAACTAAGTCTGCACTTAAATATATAATTACATACAGGGTGGGTTTTTCTTTAATTTTTGTAAGGGAGGGAATTAAATATATCAATCTGTTATCATATTTTTGGGGCGTATATCATGTTCATGTTTTTCATACTTAAGGGCGTATCAATTTTTTTAAATAAACTAAAGGTTTATTGTTATAATATGTGTACATTAATTGTATTTATCCAATAACCTGTCAAGGAACATTTCAGATATCTCGACTTCGCTATTAAGGTAAATCTTTGTGTCTTGAAAACTTTTACATCTAATAATCTTAATGTATGTGCCATCCATATTTTGGGCTCAGTACGCATTCCACATTGTTTCTACTTTTGGATGGTAACAAAACCGACTAGAGGTTTGGTTATTTTATTTCAATACTTTTATGATTTCTAATTTAAATAAATAAAATTATTATTTTTTAGAAGTAGCTCCTTGATGTGTTTTTTTTTTCAAATGAGCTTGAGTTACTAAACAATTTTTATTCAAATAAAGAGGTTAAAAATTAAGTAAAGCGTGCACGGTACCCACACGGTTATGGAAATCCAGAAATAAATGTATATAAATAATGTTATTAATGTTAAATTATAAAATGTCTTTCAATATGGAATTAGCACAAAGAAAAGAAGGCACCAGATAACCCCCAAAGTAAATAAACAGTGGTTTTAATAATACCTGATATTCTACATAATCAATAGCTTCAATAATTTAAATCTGGTCGGAGTTTTTTTTTTTTTTTATGATTATGTATAATAAAACTATGTAACTTTAATTATATTAAAGAAAAACTGTAATGAAATGAGATTCTTAGTTAGCAAATTTACTTCCTTGGTAATTTCATTCCGTGCTTTCTCTGTATACTCCTTCCTAGAATATTCCTGGAGGGTATGATTATATAACACAGGGTGTTTTTCAACTTCTCCCACAAATTTCATAATTTCAACAAGACTTATCGTTTCAAGCGTCACACTCGATTTTTCCCGTTCTTAACAGTTCGCACAGTTCGAGTCAACAGCAAAACGCCCCGTTGACAAAAGTGAGGAGAAATATAGAAACATCCCACTCATGCTTGGTATACAACGGTCGGATATTAAGCTGCATGGGGAATAACCGTTAATTTGAAATTACAGCCTTGGTTTGAGAACGTCGAAACGCTCTCATTCCCAAGCTCGTAGACAAAAAACCTTTCGAACAAAACATATTTGGTTCACAGGAAATGTTAGCTTGAAGCAATATGTCTAAAAATAGACTTCCATTACACAGATATCACGTGTAATAAGTAAGGCTGTTTATTGGTTGGAAAACTGACCAATTGCAAGGGTCTACACAACTTTAGAACTATTTGTCCGATTTTTGATTGGATGGTAGTTTTAGATAGGGGAAAGTGTGATGCGTCCATCAGTATATAGATATAACTCAGAAAAATACTGGGCGAGCTATAGGGAGGGACATAGAAACTGGAAATTAACGGTCATTTCGGCGTATTTCATTTGCGTGTCATTTGCTTTAAAAATCAAAACTAAAACGATGATAACGTATGTAAATATACGTTTTAGAAAGAAATTGTAAATACAAAAATTAAAGTTCGAAATATTACCTTTCCAATGGCGTTTGTCTTTTTGAGATTGGAAGATTTTTAGTGGGTCAAATATTCGATACAAATGCATTACAAATGTGTTGTCGTAGCCGGGAGTGATCGCGCCGGTTCTAGGGTAAAAAAACCCCCCCCCCCGGTTGTTGGGCCCCCCCCCCCCCCATACGGCCGTCCTGGTTACGCCTATGGTGGCGTGCAATGCACTGTGCGTCGACCGCTTCTCATAGTGTTCAGTGTCAAGCTCACACACGTGCGTCCTTAGCAGTGAATCTGTTTAATAATTTAAATATGTTTGTGAGAAAGTATGATGTGCCAGTTTCTGGTACCGCTTATTGCTTTATAATTTCACGTAGAACTGAAGAGATATTGGGGATACACATTTTTAGTTTACCTGCCCTTGTGTTGAAAGCGTAAGTTTGGTACTGTTTAAAACTGAATTTTAAATTCAAGCAACATGTCATGCAGAATTTTTAATGTAACAATTTCTTCTCAAATATTAGTCTCCAAAATCGTATAAAATGTCTTCAGGGAATATATACGAGAACAGTTTTTAGAATTTCATCTTCAATCTGAAAGGTTAGCCAGCCTTGAGTTGTCAGAAATGTCGTATCTCACTACTCCCCCCCCCCCACCCCCTAATGTGTAATTTCTTCCCGCCATGTTTATTGTTAACCCTATGTAAGATTCCCAGCTAATACACTGAAACTGTTCAAGATATGCTCTGTCAATTGTATTTGTAATGCATTTATTGAATCTAAAAGAGTTTTTTTTGTTTGTTTAGGCATTCCGAGCGAATCAACTTTGGACTGAAACAGCGCTTGCGCAGAACACAACAAACCAAGGTAAACACAATACTTTTATAGATCTTATCTTATTAAACGAGCAATTCTTGTATATTTATAATTTTTTTTCGGGGAATTTGCTAACGGCTCTAACGATTTTGATGAAAATTTGCATATAGGGGTTTTATGACGTCGGGAATCGAATGCGCTAGGTTTTATGTCTGCAAAAATGCGCATAAACTCTGAAAAATGCGCATAAAATTTTAAACTTTGAACTTCTTTTTATACCACCATTCAATTCGCTTAGAAGGCGAATAGATACAACTTCTTTTTATACCACCTTTAAAGTCACTAAGTGTAATCTTACTAAACGAGCAATTCTTGTATATTTGTATATACATTTATTTCGGTGATCTCGCTAATGGATTTAACGATTTGTATGCACATTTGCATATATAGGGTTTTTTTTTTTGACGTCAGGAATCGAACACGCTAGGTCTTATGTCTGCAAAAATGCGCTAAGTAGTTCTTTTCGACTATGTAAACTCTGAACTTCTTTTATATACCACCGTTGAAGTCACTAAGTAGGCGAATAGATACACTGTAGATACAATAAAGACGTTTTACAAACAGATGTTAATCTGTTAATTTTAGCTCCAGATGTTTATATACTATTTAACAAACATAAATCATTAACAACGAATCAGGTGGTATAATTTTCAACTTATTTCTTTATTCAAACGCCAAACGTAACTAAAACATTATTTTTGTGCTGTTATTAACCGTTCTGAAAATCTCTTCACCGGTTTTCGCTTCTTTGAATTTCTATAAAGGTAATATAAATATTGTAAAATTATTATTTGTTTTGCCATGACAGTAGGCCTACATAAATCTCAAGGCCAAATATTCGAATTTGTCGGCGCGGACTTAACATGTCAGTTTTCATGCATAGCGTGTTACATGTAGCATTTTCCCGAGTTAAGCGATCAACTACGTTAAAAGTACGTCTTCCAAATGAAATTCATCGACATACCCGCATAATAGTATGGAAGGAAGTATTTGGCTAAGCCATGATAAAACTGAGTGTATTCAAATATATACGTAGTAATAGATCAACTGTAAAATAAACAGTACCAGGAACAGGCACATACTTTCTCACAAACATATTTAAATTATTAAACAGATTCACTGTGACTTGTAGGGTGGGGTAGGAGAGGTGATTTTTTATATAAGGTAGGAGATTAACTAATAAATATTATTATTATTATCTAGAGAGAAAACTATTCAATCGATTTCGAACAAATTTGCACCAAACACGTCAATTAGGCCTGTATAGATGCACGAAAAAAGGGTTTTGAAAATTTTTGAAAAACAACCCCCTTTATGGCCAAAAATCAGTTATTATTATTATTAGCTAAACGAGAATTTTTAGAAAGATGCGGTTTTTTGCATATGGTAGGGTACATTAAAGTCTACAAATAAGAAAAATTTTATCAAAATCGTTAGAGCCGTTTTTTTATAAAAAAATAATAACTGATTTTTTTTGGGGGGGGGGGGCTTTTTGCCAAAAAGGGGGTTGTTTTTCAAAAATTTTCAAAACCGTTTTTCGTGCATCTATACAGGCCTACTTGACATGTCTGGTGCAAATTTGTTTGAAATCGATCGACTAGTTTTCGCTCTAGCTTTGTATACATACAGACATACAGATAGATATTTTGTACAAACCACTTTTTTGGGCTCAGGGGGTCCCAAAACGGATATTTCCACAAAAATCTCAACATCGATTTTTTTGCGATCACTATACTTTCTCTATACTATAGTATAGTGAGAAAGTAAAATTACTATAATATAGCAGATATTATATTCTAATAAACTAATTGCACTCGTGTTTTTTAAATTTAAATAAACAGTTTGTATGTACGTAAGATTAAAAAACGTTCATATTTATTCAGTATGTGATTTGTATTTAAATACATTTTCCTAAAAAAAACACTTTTACAAAAAAAAAATACTGAGGTATATGCTGGGTCGCCCAGGTACTTATAGACCGAGCGAAGCGAGGTCTCCGTTTTAGCTCGACCGTTCGTCATTTCGTCTATGTGTCTGTCTGTCTCACGATTACGGCCAAACGCCTTGACCGATTCTCATGATTTTTTGCATGCATGTTCCTTATTCCAAGGCCGAGCTCTGTATATATACGATTTTTTCCATTTTCATTTCTAACCCCTTGGATAAAATAAAAACGGCGGCCGCACCGTTCCTTTATGTAAGCTTTTTTCCAAAGCCAGTTTGTTTCTTAACCGTAAGTCGAATTGAAAATCTAATAGCATTTTGCGTGTAGCAAATTTTATTTTCTACAAAATTGGTTTCCTGATTTTTTCCGTATCTCTAACTATAAGCTTACAAAATGGCCGCAAACTTCAAATTTGTTAAAAATCGTCCAAGTTTTTCGTATTTTAACCATGTTTTCGTACGTTTATTCTTTAGATATATTCATAAAACCTTGTAATTTTATGGATAGGGAGAGAGAGAGCGGTATCTGCTATCTTGCTCTTTTCTGCGCTACGTCAGTGTGGCCGCTGTGACTGTGAGTGAGTTGTGGAGGGGGAGCCGAGATTAGGAGCCCGATTGGCGTTGCGTCGCATTTACTGAGTCCTTTAAAACCACGTCTGTTATTTCAACGAGCGAGGTCTACTGTTCATAGGACTACTAGTATATAACAAGGTTGCAACACAAACCAAGCTCAAAAGTTGTTTAGGCCATAATATAATTGTAAATTTTATACAACTACTATAATTCTAATGTCAGCTCTACACGCGTCGACACACTGAGGAAAACCGTCCCACACGTCTGGGAATGTAATTTATATCCGCAAAGAGTGTTTGCGCTTCAATAGTGACCAGCACCCTCGTAAATATAATACACTAGAGGTTACCACCTGGCTCGCTCGGTTCACACTGTACATGTGTTTTGGGTTGTATAGCATTTTAACTTGGTTTTCACTCGTAAAACAGGATTCCTGTTAAATTTTATTCAAAACAACCGGCAAAGAAGCGAATTCACGGATGAAATTTCAAAACACTTTTCCCTAAACAAACTATGGAATCGCTGTGCACGAGTATTAGTTTGCGTACAGTCTTAAAATCTAAATTTTTGTGTGAGTATTGTACAATCAATTATTTTTATCTAATAAATAATACAACGATCACTTACGCGCCCTTTTTTTACAGTGACAACTCTACAACGATTCTTTTCCCCTTTTTGGGATTTGAATTTTAAAATACTCTCTCCCTTTTTTACTTTCTCCCCCTTGTACGTAGTATATGGAGAAAGTATTGTTTCCGTCCAAATTTTCGAATTTGAATTTTTAGTGGAATTATCTGTTTTGGTGCTCCCTGAACCCCAAAAATTGTTTAGTGGAATTATCTGTGTTGGTGCTCTCTGATCCCCAAAAATATTGTTAGTGGAATTATTTGTTTCGGTGCTCCCTGAACCCAAAAACGTGTTTTTTTGGTGATGTCTGTCCGTGTGTCTGTTAGGATGTGTACAGTGCTGGAGACCATACCAACGGTACGATTTTGATGAAATTTGGTATGTAGGTGTAGTTCTGGAATATCTCCAGGCGTTTTTTTTTTTAATTTTTGATTTTTAAGGGGTTTTACCCAAAAATGGCAAAAAAACCGAGAAAAATCTAAATTTCCCTACCATGTGCAAAAAACTGCATCTTTCTAAAAATTATCGTTTAGGTAATAATAATAATAATAACTGATTTTTGGGGGTTTTGGCCAAATTCTTGGTGATTTTTTTGTTTTTCAAAATTTGTCAAAACCTTTTTTCGTGCATCTATTGAAGCCTAATTGACATGTTTGGTGCAAATTTGTTCGAAATCGATCGAATAGTTTTAATAATAATTATAAGATATGTTTCAACTGGGAGAAAGTATGTGGCAGTTATCTGGTACCGTTTATTTGGTAACGCTACTAGCATTATAATCGTTGCAGAATAAGTTACACCTACTGGAAAGTTTAGGCAATCACTTTTTTAAAGCCTAGGCGATGCAACTGGGTGTCTAATATTTACCTTTATAAATATTTTGACAAAAAATCTCTTAAAAGACCTTCCAGTAACAATAATTAAATTTACTTTGAAATTTGCTTCACTCAGAATTTATTTTTCGAGTACTCTTCATTTTAAAATAATTCATTTTTTAATTAATCTTCTTTTCATTTCCATTTTTTCTCATTAAAACAATTAATTTCCGTCGTATTCAGCTTCTTCCACCTGACAGTCTAACCTATCCCTCTACTTCTTAGCTCGCGACCACTTTTTCTATCCCTACTTCTCCGTTGAATAATTCTCTATTGTTCTCCTTTTTTCTTTCACAGCTTCCCCAGGTGTTACTGTATTTCCCTCTTGACGGGTTTTTTCTTCTTCCTCACGCGACACGCTTTCGGCACGTTTTTGAATGGTTTACTCGGACGTCTCTTCTCCGCGACTCCACTTTTGTCTTTTCATTTTTCCTTTCTGTTTACGTTCTCACTTTGCCTGTATTATTATATTGTTTACTTTACGGTATTGTCCGCTGTTTTTCGCCGATTTTTCACTTTTTACTTTCTCACTATACTATAATAGTATCAAAAAAGTATAGTGATCGCAAAAAAATCGATGTTGAGATTTTTGTGGAAATAACCGTTTTGGGACCCCCTGAGTCAAAAAAAGTGGTTTTTACAAAATGTCTGTCTGTATGTATGTATGTCTGTATGTATACAAAGCTAGAGCGAAAACTATTCGATCGATTTCAAACAAATTTGCACCAGACATGTCAAGTAGGCCTGTGGGCCCTATAGATGCACGAAAAACGGTTTTGAAAAACAATCCCCATTTTTCCAAAAAAACCCAAAAAATCAGTTATTTTTTATAAAAAAACGGCTCTAACGATTTTGATACAATTTGGCTTATTTGTAGCCTTGAATGTACCCTACCATATGCAAAACCCCCATGTTTCTAAAAATTCTCGTTTAGCTAATAATAACTGATTTTTGAGGGTTTTTGGCCATAAAGGGGGTTGATTTTCAAAATGTTTCAAAACCTTTTTTCGTGCATCTATACAGGCCTAATTGACGTGTTTGGTGCAAATTTGTTCGAAATCGATCGAATAGTTTTATCTCTAGCTAATAATAATAATATTTATTAGTTAATCTCCTAGTTTAAAATCACCTCTCCTACAATAATGAAGTCACTGTGAATCTGTTTAATAATTTAAACATGTTTGCGAGAAAGTATGTGCCAGTTCCTGGTACCGTTTATTTTGTTTTAATTGTTGGCGTACGGATCACGCAGTTGTCTCCCCTAGTTATATACAGACTGTCATAGCTCAACGGCTATGGTACTTGCCTCATAAGCAAGACGTCCCGGGTTCAAATCCCGCGGGGGACCATAAAATATTAAAAGCCCAAAAAAAAACATGCTCGTTAGCCGAAAGGCACAAAGTGGCATGAAAAGCAAAAAAAAAAAAAAAAAAAAAATTTAACTACCCGAAATTTATTTAAAATACTGGTAACCTACCATTACATTTCTATTATAAACCTGTTTGTTTCTATCTTTACTCCTATAAAAAACCTTTATCTTTACTTTAAAACCCCTTAAAAGTGTGAATTCTGTCACTTTTTTAATATAAATTATTTTGAACATTTTATTATTTTTTATTATAGAACTTTGTTTGTATTAACCTTTCTTTTACATAAAAAACTTTGAATTTGCTTTTTTATCCATTTTTTCATGTGTGAACTTCGTCACTTTAGCTAACTTTTTTATGTATCAAAATTCGTTATTTTCTCAGTAGGGAAATGTATGTTCTGGTGCAAGGTCATTTGAAGGTCATCCATATACCACACATGCCTAAGGTCATTGACCCGCATTCCTGCATAATTTCTATAATTAAATGGTCATTGACCCCTAATTTGCATAATTGGCCCGTATTCCTGCATAATTTAACCCCTAATTTGCATAATTTTGGTAATTGACCCACATTCCTGCATAATTCCGGTCATTGACCCGCATTTGACCTTGACAGCAAGGTCGATGTTGTTGTGACGTCACAAGGCGCACGCGTGGGCATCAAGGCCACCCGGTGATGACGCACGCACGGGTTTTTCCCGTCAAGGCTAACACGTCTGCAAGGCTACCCGGTAATGACGCCTGCAATTAGGTTCTTATATGTAAATAAGTTGTTTTTTCCGTCAAGGCTACCAGCGATAAACATTCAATAACGTCCGCAATTATTTAGCAAGGCTATCCGGTGCAATTATTTTAATAACGCTGGCAAATAAGTTGTTTTTTCCGTCAAGGCTACCCGATAAGTGGTTTTGTTTGCAACACAATGTCGCAATACGTAAATTCCCGTCAATTATTTTTCAAGGCTATTAGCGACAAACATGTTTCGCAATGTAAATTCCCACAGTTACGTAAAGGTTTCGCAAGGCTAATGTTTCTGTATTAAAGCCTTGCGCTCAGTGTTTCGACGGTTAGTGTAAAGGTTATGTCCAGCAGCAACAACAGCCGTAGAGTTCATTTTCGAGACGATTTGACTTCCATTCATTACGTGGGCAACGATTCTGAACATAAGGAGGCGAGAAACGGTATTTGTTGGATCATATTAGCAGCGGATCGTGCAAGAGAAGAACGTCTAACTGGTGAGTCTAGCAGAGCAGTATCCAATCAATTAGAAGGTTTTACGTTACAACCACCACCAAAGAAACCGAAAAGTGAATCATGACCGATTCTGGTTCTATTGCCGTCAAGGGTTTATCAGCTAGGATGGTTGACGCCTCTACCCAAACCAACAACAACAAGGTCGACTACGGCTGAGATGATACAGGTCGTTGGGGTGATGCATTATACAGTTGTACATCTAAGCAATGGGTCAAATCTGGATTTTACCGCACAAGGCAGTTTCAAAATATTGTGTGCTGTGGTTGTGGATGGGAGTCTGGTTTGGCAAAATTAACAATCAATCATGTTAATTTTCTTCACAAGATAGCAAACCCTAGTTGTGAACAAAGTAAAAGAAATATTCCCGGAAATTTGATGGAATATGCTGAGAGCAAAAGAATCGTCAATGAATTTGAAGAATTGATGAAAGAGACATTTCTCTTTTGGCCTAAACCCTATCCAAAAATTGATGATATGGTTAACGCAGGATTTTATTATACAGGAGAAGGGGATTCGGCCTGCTGTATTGATTGCGGAGTCACCATCGATCATTGGGAGGAAGCGGACAACCCAAAATGGGAGCATAGAAGATTTGCGCATCATTGTAAATTAGTTGAAAATTATTAATGTAAAAAATGAATGTAAAAAATAAAATTGCAAAAGAATTACACAAACAAGTTCGTAGAAATTTTTCTACTCGTTATGTTGAACTTAAAGGTATAGATGATCTTTTTCAAGCAGATCTTGTTGAAATGATTCCATTTTCTAAAGTCAATAAAGGTTATAAATATATATTAGTTGTAATTAATTGTTTTAGTAAAATTGCAATAGCTAAACCGATAAAAGCAAAAAATGCTGATGAGTTGGTAAGAGTTTTGCAACCAATTTTACATAATCATCCTATGAAACATTTGCAAACAGATAAAGGAAAAGAATTTTATAATGTTCAAATTAAAAGGTTGTTAGATAAGTATGGTGTTAATCATTATTCTACTTTTTCTGATAAAAAAGCATCTATTGTAGAACGGTTAAATAGAACAATAAAGAATAAAATGTGGGTTGCATTTAGCGAACAAGGTAATTATAAATGGTTAAATTTGTTACCGAAAATTATTTCAAAATATAATAATACTGTGCACAGAACAATTGGAACGAAACCGGTAGACGTAAACAAGACTAACGAGCATTTAGTTTTGCAGAGAATAATTAAGAATCAAAAAAAGAAAAATATTAAAATCAGATTTAAAGTGGGGAAAAAGGTTAGAATCAGTAGGACTAAGAAATTATTTGATAAGGGTTACTACCCGGGCTGGTCAAACGAAATTTATACAGTCTATGAGATAAAATCAACAGATCCGGTCACATACATTTTAAAAGACGAATCGGGCGATGTGATAAAAGGAGGGTTTTATACGGAAGAATTAAGTAAAACAAAATTCGGAGATATATATTTAATAGAGAAAGTAATTCGAAAAAAAGGAATAAATTACTTGTTCGCTGGTTAGGATTTGACAGTGCTAGAGATACTTGGATAAATAAAAAAGATTTATTATGAAGTTGGTGAAACAAAGTGTTAAACTTCCAATTATTAATTTTGATGATATCATCTCTCCCACAGTTAAAAGAAAAAAGAAAAAACACAATGCCCTTCTTAAAATTATATTAGGTGTATTATAGCAGGACCCAGCAATTCGGGAAAAACAAACTTAATAATGAATTTGATATTTTCCCCCAATGGTTTACATTTAAAAAATGTGTATGTATTTTCAAAGTCATTATGTCAAACGAAATATAAGTTTTTAAAATGTGTTTTGGATGGTCTCCCAGAAATTGGTTACTATATGTTTTCGGAAAATGAAGAAGTTCCCGATTTAACAGAAATAAAAACCGTTTCTATTGCTATTTTTGACGATGTATCATGCGAGAAACAAGATAATATTCGCAACTATTTCACAACAGGAAGACATTATAAGCTTGATGTGTTTTATCTGAGTCAGACGTACAGCCACATTCCAAAACAGCTGATTCGTGATAATGCAAATCTCATTGTACTATTCAAACAGGATGAACGCAATTTACGTCATGTTTATAATGATCATGTAAATACTGATATGACCTTCGAATTATTCAAAGAATTGTGTGCCAATGTTTGGAATAGTAACGACTGTTACTCTTTCGTCGTTATTAATAAGGAGAGTGAGCGAGACAAAGGTCGGTATCGAGCAGGATTTGACCGATTCTTTAAATTACCAACATCATGATAATTGTATTGGAAGGAAATATAGGTTCGGGCAAGAGCACGATCGCATTTCAACTTTATGAGAAACTACGATCCTGCAATCCTAAGGTAAAGCACATAGGAGAACCTGTAACAAAATGGACAAATTTTTACGGTGAAAATGTTTTGAAAACATTTTATGAAGACCAGGAGCGTTATGCATTCACTTTCCAAGTGATGGCGTTGTTGCACATGTTGGAAAACGAGATGGAAGCTGAAAAATACTCAAAGGATGGATACATTGTTGTTATGGAGAGATCTACGTTCAGCGTTAGAGAAATATTTTCCCCGCTATTGTATAAAATGGGTAAGATTAATTGTATAGAGAATAATGTGCTTCTTCTGTTGGGAAACCTTTTACCAAAACATTTGGAGGATGAGAAAATCGTTCAACTATACGTAAACACGGAGCCAGTCACTTGTTACTTGAGAACTATTGCGAGGAATCGTCCTGAAGAAATAGAACGCATTAATGTAAATTATATTATGGAGTTGCATCACATGCACGAAGAAAAATTAACTAATGTAAAAAAGATTGTAAACAATGATAATAATGTAGACACTGTTTTATCTGAATTAATAAAATATGTTTAATATATACATTGTGTTTGTTTTTATTCATTACAACCAACAATTATTATTTTAATAACATACTATTTCGTCTAATTTACCTTCCGACCCATATTTGTATCGGGGTAAGGATGCTGCTGCAAAATTTATGGACTATTTAATTTCTATAGCAAATCTAATTGGTGATTTATTTTCGGAAACTAATATACCTCTTCTCCCTCTTAGCGATGATGAAAAGCGTAGAGTAAAACTGGCTACGCAATGCGAATCTTGTAATACAGACTTTACATTGTTAAACCCGCGTGTAAGAGATCATTGTCATTTCACTGGTAAATTTAGAAATGTATTATGTAATGATTGTAATTTGAAAAGACAAATTAACGCTATATTCCCGTATTTATTCACGGCAGTTCTAATTATGATTCACATTTTATTGTTCGTCAATTGGGTTGTGATTGTGAAAAAATTGGTGTAATCCCAAATACTTCTGAAAAATATATATCTTTTTCCAAACAGACTGCGAGCGGAATAAAATTAAGGTTTCCAGACCGTTTCAGATTTCTAAGTGATAGTTTAGCCCGTCTTGCGAATAATCTTCCAAAAGATAGATTTTTTCATACATGTCAATTTTTTACGGATGATCTAGATCTTGTAACGAGAAAGGGTGTCTATCCCTATGAATATACAGATTCCTGGGAGAGGTTGGATGAAACAGAGTTGCCAAAAAAGGAGTTTTTTTATAACAGCATCGCCGATGAGAACGTAAGCGAGGACGATTACAATCATGCAAGAAAAGTGTGGGATCGTTTCGAATGCAAGACTTTGGGCGAATACAGCGATTTGTATTTGCGCACGGATGTGCTTTTGCTCGCAGATATATTTGAAAATCTTCGCAACATTTGTTTAGATAATTATGGTGTTGATCCTGCGTATTACCTGTCGGTACCCAGTTTGACATTTGATGCGATGTTAAAATATACAAAAATAGAATTGGATCTGTCACGGATTACGATATGTATATGTTTATAGAGAGAGGAATTAGGGGCGGTATAACAAGCTGTCCAAAAAGATGGTCAAAAGCAAATAATCCGTACACCGCCTCGTATGATCCGGAAAAACCAAATTCCTACTTAATCTACATAGATGCAAAAAACTTGTATGGTTACGCAATGTCGAAACCTATGCCGCAAAACTCTTTTGAATGGTTGAGCCGCAGAGAAATAAAAACTTTTGATGTAAACAAAATCGAGGATGAGGGAAATGAAGGTTATATAATTGAATGCGATGTAGACTATCCGAGTTATTTACACGATTCTCATAATGATCTGCCATTTTTTCCGGATCGCACAATACCGTCCGGGTCAAAACAGGAAAAACTTTTGACAACACTAGAGATAAAAGAGCGTTACATATGCCACTATATGAACCTTAAACAAGCTATTACCAATGGGCTTGTTGTTGAAAAAATACATAGGATATTGAAATTCAATCAAAGTAAATGGTTGGCGCCTTATATTTCGTTTAACACAGAGAAAAGGAAAGAGGCGAAAATAATTTTGAAAAGGATTTTTACAAGTTGTTAAATAATGCAATGTTTGGAAAGAGCATTGAAAATATTAGAAAAAGGATGAATCTCGAACTTGTTAACAACGAAAAGCGATTGAAACGATTGATTTCAAAACCACATTTTTTGAATAGAATAATTTATAATGAAAATCTTTGCGCTATCGAATGTGGTAAAGAGAAAATTTTATTCAATAAACCTATATATATCGGTTTCTCTGTTTTAGAACTAAGTAAATATCATATGTACGAATTTCATTATGAAATTATAAAAAAAATTTACAAAAATAAAACTGTAAACCTGATGTATCTAGACACAGACTCCTTTTTCTACGAAATCTGTACAGAAAACGTATACGAAGATCTTTTACAAATGAAAAAATATTTCGATATGTCTGATTATCCTCCCGAACATAAGAATTATTCAACAGAGAATAAAAAGAAACTGGGCTGTTTCAAAGATGAATGTATGGGTGTTGTAATCACAGAATTTGTGGGTTTACGCCCGAAATTGTACACATTTAAAACTGGAAACGATGAGGTGACAAAAAAAGCAAAAGGTGTAACGAAACCCGTGGTTAAGAAACAAATTTGTTTTGAAGATTACAAGAAATGTTTATTTGAAGGTGTTAAACTTAGAAAGGAAATGAAACTGTTTAGATCAAGAAAACATATTATTCAATCAATTACTGTTAATAAATTAGCATTAAGCTCGGAGTATGATAAAAGATATATATGTGAAGATGGGTTTACAACACTGGCATATGGTCATTATTTAATTGATTGACTTTGTGTTTCAGAAATTTTGCCTGTGAGCAGTTTCCGGTTGAGGCGGAATATGTTTAGTTTTTTAACCGCCAGCCATTTTGTATTGTTGGATGTGTTTTGTGTAAAAGAGGGCGTGACAACTTTTAAGATTGGGGGTATTGGCCGCCCATTTTTATCAATTTCACAACTTAAAGATTTAATTGAATTTATTAAGAAATCGGCTGTGGGTCTTGAACTAATTGTTCCAGACACAAAGTTGAAATTTTTTTTGAATTTTTTCGATAATTTTAGTATTCCAAATAGGGTACGTACGTACTGGTACTATGGTATACCAAAGACTTTACCTTTTGTGGAGTATGCCGATGCTCACATCGACAGACTCCGCGAAACGTTTAGAGTCACGGGTACCATAAGTATTGGCCACTATTTTTTTTAACGTCCCGCCCTCTTTTTTTAATATTTTGTATTTTTTTTAAACTAATAAATTAATTACTTATATTAATATTTGGTGTTCTTATTTACTATCCAATAAATACACATACAAGTTTGGAAAAACATCTTTATTTACATAAGTTTTCTTACAATTCCTGACAAAGGTGAGTATTGCATAAGTGCATCATGAATAATTAAACAGTAGCATGCAGTAGAATCCGGGAAGTCTGCGCTGCTTTGCATCTCGACTCTCACGTCGAGGGATCCTGTTTTCAAAGTTTCCGATTGTCTTGAACAGTCAATGACGAATAGAGGTGTTTTATTGAGAAACGTTTGTCGATTGATGAAAGGTTGATCGCTGCTTCCTTGGTAGTAGGACGATTGAAATCTTGAAAAGTAATCGTACATTACAGCTTTGTTTCCATTCATATTATCGTATGGATAATATTTTGAATTCAAGTAGAGTTTTACATTTTCAATAGAGCAGACATCAAAATGGGCTGCGTTCTTGGTCTGAGAATCCTTCCTGTCGGTTTGAAAACCAATTATTACGTAGCGAGGTTTTTCCACCATAGATGATGTTTTCACCGTCCAAGTTTGAAATTTAGTTTTTGGAAGAATTGGATATTCGTGCATTTGCCAACGTCTGAAAGGAATCGAGATTGTTTCATCTCTTTCGGTCATTCGCAGCAGAGATAGTTTCTCCTCGTCCACAACTCTTATGTACGGCATCCGCCATACGATTTTATTAATTTTTACTTTTACATAATCAGCCGTTGATTGAAGAATAGCGTTTTTATCGCTTGCGGCTCTCAATAAAATCAACTCCTGTTTAACGTTTAAAATTATACGTTTGTACTCCTCGGCAAAACCGAGTAGGAGTCGGAGCGGTATGCATAATGAAAATTTTTCATCGGTTTCCAGAGCAAAAGGTTGAGCGTCTGTTGTCAAACCCCAATTTCCTAAAAAAAATGTTTCTTCTGGGCTTAGGGTTAGAAGATTTTTCATCAACGTTGTATGTCCAACGGTTTTAACTCTATCTATTTCCGTTCCGCACAGTTCGTATCGTATTTCTTCAAACAGAAATGCTGGCGCGTTATTAACAAATTTTGTTGTCGTTGATGCCGGTGTATCATCCTCTTTTACAACCATTCCCTCAATTTGCAAGTAACTTTTACTCGGCAAGGTATACACATCCTGTTGATGTACAGGAATCCTTATTTCATCGCTATTTCCATACGAATTTGATGAGTAGGGCGAATGTGAATGCCATTCATAGTCTGTAACAATTTCGCTGCTGTGTACAGCCGCATTAACGTTTAGCATGATTTAATCTGTACCCAGGAATCGATTTTAAAAACAACAGATTATCCCTTGTTAACTCTTTGAGCTTTGAATGATGAATGCGTGGTATCGGTGCTGGTGGTAATAAATTATTCGTAAAAATAAATACCATTATTTAACCCCTCTCAAATGAAGGCGAATGATTACGTTTTCCTGTCTAAAGTTAACCAATCGGTTATAT
Source organism: Philaenus spumarius (assembly GCA_018207615.1). Lineage (NCBI taxonomy): Eukaryota > Metazoa > Arthropoda > Insecta > Hemiptera > Aphrophoridae > Philaenus > Philaenus spumarius. The sequence goes on from JAGFPH010006675.1 coordinate 19,635, forward strand.
TGATCTTCCAATTTAATATTTATTTTTTAAAGCAATCCTTGCGAGACTATTGGTAAATATATTACGTATGCAGGCTTCTCAACTATTTTATACCCCGGTTCGACTACCGGATAGAACTCGTGTAATACGTGACCCTCAACACCGTCCTTGTATGAATTTCTTACAATATCGCATACGACTCGTATGACGTCCACTCTAACAATGGCTGCTTGATTTGGTGATTCATGCCATTTACCCGCTTCCAACTTCGAGTCTTGATCGAAACCCAACAGCGAACCGATAGTATCCTGTTTAAAGTGTACAACTTCAGAACAGAAAAGTTCTGTTTTCAAAGTGTTATTGTTAGCTTTAATCCGTAACGAGCTCTGTTTATTTTTATTTTTCAGCTCTCCATCCAAATAATCTTTAATGTCATCAATTTCATACGTTCCTTCGGGAAGCGTAATCGATTCTTCTGGTTTTCCGTAATAGAATTTATCGTTTACATTTTTCTCTATATTTGGAATAGAATTGTACGTCATTAAATTGACTAATCCAATTTCCCATTGTTTCGAAGACGAAAGATCTATGGGAGGGAAAAATTCGCACGTAAAATATGAGCTTCTTCCCGATATACAAATCATGCTGTTGCTAGAAAGTCTAAACACAAATGACCGCAATTGATGGTGTTCAATCTCTTTTGGCGTGCCTCGTAATTATACCTTATTAGTACAGGATATTGTCTCTGTAGATATTCCACTAATTCTGCAGGTGGGCGCAGATTACCAAAGCTATCAAAATAATCCACACGACTTCCACGCTTTTTATAGCACACCCAATGAGTACCATCACCCCTAACGTTATCCAAATTCATTACTGCCGTCTCATTTACTAACGGTAATTTCGGAAGCGAATCGCGCATAAAAACTCCTCTAAAATAGGGAATTTTTAATTTTTCTGCATACTTTATTATATCGAGTGTTGACAATGGTTTGTTTGGTATATATTCAATCATCTTCGACGAGTAGAGATTTTTTTTTCTTCTGAACCTTTGTTACTCCTCCTGCTCCCTTATACGGACGCACATACAATCCTTTTCATTTTTTCCTTTTGTTATTATTATTATTATTCTTTTTTACCTTTTTTGCAACCTCTGCAAGTAATTTCAATATTTTATTTTGTTGCCCTCCTCCTAAACCAAATTTTTGTTTCATCTTCATGATATTGGTTACCGCCCAAGCTGCAGTTTTTTCCCCCATTCCACTGTCGGATGCTTTAACACGTTCCCAGGCACGTTCGGCAAGTTCTCGATCCGCAATTGCACGATTCTTGGTATCGCTATATTTGCTGTACGCAATATCGTGTGCTTTGCAGGTGACGTCTAGTTTATTAATGACGGAATCACCGCGTTGTATCTCTTTGCGAGACCTGTTCCCGGCCCGCAAAACTGATAGCCCGGTAAATGAAGTTCTATCGGAAGAATATCAATAGCCTTGTTTATAATATCACTAATTAAACCGCGTCCTCGTTTTAGTTGGTTTTTAATACAAGACCCTGTTCTGGTCTTACCCATAACGTACTGAGCCAATCGGGGTATGTTTTCAAGTTTTTATCGCTGTCACGTAAATCTCTTAAATAAGATAAATATAACAATTGTAACACTTTTCCCAGAGATACAGCGTCGTTCAGCTCCTCGGTTTGTATATGACTGAGCCGTTTATTATTGAAGTCAAGGAAGGACATTCCCCCAGTCTTTTTATAGGTGTTGTCTTTCAAGTAACCCAAATTAACAGCATCTGAATCAGCTTTTGCTGTTTTTTTCATGTACACATTATCTTTTAAATATTTTAAATTTACAACATCATCGTCCGCTTCAGGTTGATCAACATTTTTCAATCTTTTATTTGAAAATGAGAAATGACCCTCCTTTGTTTTAACAGGAACAGAATTTTTCTCTAAATATGATTTTGTTACAACATCATTGTCGGTTGTCGGTGGTGCTACGTTACTGATTTTCTTTTTATTTCCATCGTAAAAATTATCTCCTGTTAGACAAATTCTTTTAACAGTTTGATAATTAACAGCATCCCTGCCGCCTAGAGGATTCCCAACGCTTGTTAATCTTTTATTTTGTATATTATAATTACCTTTTTCTGTCAATTGAAATCCTGTACCAGGCGGTCCTTGCGCACCTTTAAAACGTTTTACAGAATGACGACCAAATTTATCGACACTCATTCTTTAATTATTATTCCTGCTTCGACCAGTTCTTCGAGAATTGATGCAATTTCGTTGGCGTGACCCGTATTCCCCGCTCTCTGAGAAGCAAATAACAGTTTTAATCTTTCGCACAACTCATTTGGATCGTTCCAGTAGACATAATTAGAAGATGGTTTTAATATCATATCCCCCACTGCCAACTTTATTTATTAATTTTGATATTATGTTTTTATATTTTTTAATTTTACTCTATTTCACCTTCCCTATAGCGGAATAGTCTTGACGGTATACATTTGTTTCGTGTAAAATATCTCCATACACTGAGAGATCCTCTTTTGTATAAATAAATGGATCGGGGTCATTCATAATGATTAATTCGTATAGACCATCGGTTCCTTTATAATATTTTTCATTAATAATTAAATCATCACCTACCATCTTTAATATTTGATTACCCATCTTCCATGTATTACCATCGATATGAATTCCAAACGTTTTATCTATTTTCCTACCACCATCTATTAATTTTACAAAATATTTTTTTGAAATTGGTCCTGTAAAAGTTTCTCTTATATAATCGGTAGTACTTTTTCTGCCTTTCGTTGTACTCATCAGATCCTGACCAGTCTCTCGAGTTTCATAAACATCTTCACCCACCGGTGTTGCGGTGGATGGGAGGGTTTCCATTTCATTATCTTCAATTTCCTCATCATCCATAGGCGGTTCGTGCCGAGGCATTAACCGTTTTCGGGATTCGGTTCTAGCGTAATCTTCGTAATCATAATCTTCTTCCTCATCTGCCTAGTATTCGCGAGACATGTTTACCCATTTTTTACGTTTTAAACCTTGCGGTGGGGGTACAAATTTACGTTTTACATCGGATCTTCCAATACTCTCGGGATCCAATTCCTCCTCCTCCTCTTCTGTCGAATCCATTATGTATCTACGTTTTATAGGTTTTTTTTCCACATCTACCAATTTTGCATTGTCTGCATCTAGATTTTTTTCTTTTTCGGAAACCTATGAACAACTGCTCATCAAATCCTAACCTCAAAACTCCACTTGACGATCTTAATTCCCCCGTAGGAAAGATAGGTTCCTTTGGTCGGTAATATATAGAGAAGGTAGGAAAGATTGAAGGTTGTAATATAAAGAGAAGGAAAGATAATAACAACGTAAGAACGTCTGCGAGGTGCTGCTATCTGGTAGCGAATAAAGTAACTATAATTTCAGTTTCGACGTCTAGGAGGTGCTGTCTGGTAATGAATAAAGTAACTAGAATTTCAGTTTCAACGGCTATCTTTAATTTACTATGAAAAGACAGTTTACAAAACATAGTTACCACATTGCATTAATTTTCAAAGTTCTTTAACTCAATATTTTACTTATTATTATTTAACTAAAGAACGCACAATAATAACTAAAGGTTTAACCATTTTCTGGCAGAACTTCGTTATATTAATTTAATTATATTTTTCACTACACAACACTAGTAATTCACTATCACTTAACACAATTGTTCACATTTTTCACTGATCTACATCGTATCTCTTCTGAAACAGAAAAATAAACAGAATTTTTAAAATACATGAAAACAACATGATACATTATAATATACTAGGTGCATCACATGCAAACGCCCGCTTTCATTTAAATAATATCAAATGTCTACGTTAAATTACTAAGTTTATGAAGTAACGGAAGTTATACAGGGTACGGCAGAACCAGCTAATCAGTTTTGAGTGACTTTGGAAAACCTTCTCCTTCAGATATCCCCAAAGAAAGCAAATGCTCAAATCTGGTGACCGTGCAGGCCATTCGACATCACCCCTCAAAGAGATGAGGCGTCCCGGAAACATTTCTCTCAAAACACCAAGTGAAATTCGAGCCGTGCGAGCCGTAGCTCAGTCCTGTTGGAACCAGAAGTCCTCCAATCCATGTTCTTCAACAATCTCGTCAATTCTTGGTTGCAGAAAAATTTGCAACATTGAAACGTAATGCGTGGAATTCATGGTAACGGTTACGCTTTCCTCCTCAAAAAAGTATGTGCCTATCACACCAAATTGTGATACGGCGCACCACACTGTCACTGGTTGTGAATGTTGTGGTTTTTCTTGAGTAATTCTGGGGTTATTTTCAGGGGCAGTAGCGAAAATTCTGTTTATTCACAAATCCACTTAGGTGAAAATGTGCATCATCGCTGCATTCGGATGGATCTGTGCAAGCATTTGCTCACACAGCTTTTGACGGTTGGCATAGTCTGCTGGGCGCAATTCTTGAGCAATCATTATTTTGAAGGGATGGATCTTCAAATCGAACTGCAGAATAATTCTTCTCAAACTGCGGTCTGAAATCCCCAATGCAACAGTATGTTTTCGAGCAGAATGCATCGGTGATTGTTGGCTACTGAAATGGGATTGCCAACGGAGCGCGACTGCCTACCCCCACCACAGCCTGAGTGGTAATCGATAGAAACTGCTTAGTCGGTTTTGCCGCACCCTGTACTAAATATCTATTCCTATAAATTAATATAACTTACAAATTAGAAGTACAAATTAATGCTATCAAAGTATGAAATCAGCTGTACATGGTGTAAGTGTAATAAAAATGTGATCTAGCCTATGTATTTTAAATGTATAAATATTTGAAATGAATAAACAACATTTTTTAAACCATCTCTGTGCCTAATTTTCTTTTAAATTATTTGTAAATTTTAATATTTTTCCTACAAACTTGAGGAAATATCCTTTAGTCTAAACTTGCAGTGATATGTGTATGTATTGAACTATGAATAAGAGGAAATGTCATGTAAACTGTAGTAGGTACTTGTTCATTATACCGGACTACCTCTAAACACCATTTGATTGAAATCAATTCCTAGGCCCAGCAATAAAAGAAACACACGGCAGCGACGAACGATAAGCGGCTGTCAACGAACCAGTTCCCGACCCGCATTCTGATCTTTATCTGGCAAGCTTCGATGTTGCCACTTCCAAATGATTTATTTTCCGAAATAGAGCTTCATTTCATGACCATTTGCACAGCACGAATTTAATATACAACCCTACGCCAACAGAAATGCAAGAATAAAAAAACCTGAAGTTCTAACTTATGGTCTTCAGCCACAAGGTCGTCCGCATATAAAAATATAAGCCAAGGGTCAATATCAAAAGTAGCCCAGGATAATGAACAAGTACCAAATTGTATATATTATAAGCTACACTTACTGGAAGAGTGGATTGAAGTAAAGTTCCAGCTCAGTCACTCGGCACAGCAACCTGGAAGAGTTCCTGGGGTACCTGGAGAAAAGAAACCCACAATTACATATTATTTAAACTATGGTATTCATAATTTCCATACTTATACAGCAATACAAAGTCACAACTAAAGTGGAGTTCAATTTTTGATAATTTTTTGTAATAACAATGTTGTGTTTTTAGACTGACAACTTTTAGTCAACTAAAAGATTTTACGTCTGTCGTCTTACTGACATTTCATTTTTTAAATAGTATGAGTAATACTATGTTAGCCGACATTGATGTACAAACTTTAATGTAGGGCCTATATGCCTTCATTATATTATAACCCTCTTCAAAATTAAAACGAGCAAACTGTAAAATAGGTTAAAGTGTTTCAATAAAGTTTTTTAAAGCAGAAAATATAAGCTTAGAGTCCTATATTAAAACCTTAACCTAAAAATAATTGATTCCAAAATTGAGACTAAAATATAGCTATACGTTTTTTTCCCAATTCAGCTCTAAGGTTGTCAGAATCTAGGCCTAAATAATGGTAATTGTGAAAATACAAAGGTAGCCGAATCTATGCCTAAATAATGTTAATTGTGAAAATACAAAGGTAGCTGAATCTAGGCCTAAATAATGGTAATTGTGAAAATACAAAGGTAGCCGAATCTAGGCCTAAATAATGGTAATTGTGAAAATACAAAGGTAGCCGAATCTAGGCCTAAATAATGGTAATTGTCAAAATACACAAGTAGACTATAGAAATATGCTCTATGACATTTAAATGAAAAGAGTATCATCAACTGAAAAGAAAACAATTTAAAAAAATTATTAATAATAAGACCAATTTAGAATGCTTTCATGTGCAATCATGCTTGACTTGATAATGACTCAAGCCACATAACCTAACCAAATGAAAAGATCAACTTAACAAGATCAAGTACAATTAATTGACAGTCTACAAGATGTTTAGAGTGTAGGCTATTTTATTTTTCATTTTAAACATAACCTGTTTATCTTATAAACAGTAGAAATGATGAAAGTATAATCATAAAGTAGCATACTTTTCAAATAGTAAATTGTACAATTACTCTCATACACAACTTAGGCCAGCTTGTAAAAAAATTTCTTACTTTAACCTATAAGCCTTTTACTTATACTGTGTACCACTTAAAAATTTTAAAACATCAAAAATGACAAATGCTATAAGTGGTGAACAATTATTTATTTTAAAACTAGCTGACCCGTACGGCGTTGCCCGTGGTGGTTGGTATTTACAGTCTTTTTAACGTAATTGTATTATTTTTAAGTGTTCAGTCAGTGAGTGGTATTTGGCTTTTATATATCTTAAATAACTAGCCCAATAATTGGTGTTTTAGTTCATTGTAGGCCTAACCTAAAAGTATATTCAGTTTTTGATCCAAATCAGTTGTTGATCAAAATCAGCTGTTTTAAGCTTTTCATACGAACAGCTGTTTTTTGTGCCCCTGATAAAATCAAAATAAAGCTTTCTTCTTCCTTAAGATTGACCTTCCATAAGATTAACATTGAAACTTTGAGGGCCACTGGGGCGTAGCCGTAATGTCCTAGGACTTCGGTAAATGGCCTAAAACCTTCCCAGGGTTAACCTGTGTTACTATGCAAAATTTCAAAGCAATCGGATGGACGGTTTGGTAACGCATAAAGGACAAACAGACAGACGGACATACATTGAATTTTATATATATAGATAAGTTATAATCAACAGGAGTGCCCATCCCCCCCCCAAAGCCTAATGGCGCAAATCCCCCCCCCCCAAAAAAACCTGCCTGTGGGTTCCCTTTCCCAAATAAAGTAGACATTTTATGCCATTTTAGCAAAAAAAAAAAAAAAAACATAATTACGCATAATTGTTTTGTTTTTTTTTTCTTAAAAGTGTTATTTTATTCTCTGAAAATCTGAAAACAACCCATTAGGTAACTTAAAGTTTACAGTTAAATCCAATAACTTATTAAAGTTTTTCATAAAAATATGTTTATGGAAAAAAGGAGGCTCTATGTAATTTATAAAATAATACAAATACACAGATCTGTAAGATTTATTATTAACAAAAACAGCATATTACTACTTTTGAAAGTAGCAGAAGACATTATAATATTAAATAAGTTCTTTAACCTCTAATGCTTGGTGAAAAAGAAATCCTTGTTATTGGTGGTAATCGTATGTAATGTACGGTAACATGTTGAAGTATTAAACTAGCTATTCAATTTAATAAAAAAAAGTAATATATAGTTGAAAAATACAAAAATAAATTTACATTCATTGAAAATAATTAAGAAAATGTTGTAAGAAAATAACAATAAAAAACTACAATACATTTTGAAGACCAGTAGTAGGTACTTAACCCATTTGGAAGAATACAAAAACGTAATACAAATAAATAATATTTCATGCAATACAAAATTAAGTGAGAATAACATTGTTTTAATATTATTTTGATAAAATTAGACTTTGATTGAAAAGTAGTTACAAAGTGTAAGTATTGGGGTAAACACGAATACCCTAAATTAAGATTTTTAAATAAATAACAAAAAATAACTAATAATAATAATAATTAATAACATCAAATAGTTTTCAAAAGAACTTAATGTAATAAAACTAACAGGCCAGACGCGTTAGATGTAAAGGTACGTTGTGATTGAGCGACTGGTGCGATAATCGCAGAGTGATAATCGCGGGCGCCAGCTTTGCATTGTTCAAAATGGTCTTGTCTTGTTATGAACGGGCAACTGGTAGAATAATCGCTTCAATAACAACAGTCTGACGGCGATCATCGCTCCGCGATTATCTTCCAGCGATAATCGCAGAGCTATGATCGCACCAGTCGCTTCAATCACAACATACCTTAACCCGATAGCAAATGGAAGTCAAAACGGACGTACCAGGTCAAATTTCATCGAACAAGATATCACTGAACGAAATCATGAGTTTGTTGTCACAAAAATTTTCAAATGTGATCTTTCAAAATTTCAAATGGTGTCCAATCAAAGGAAAAAATGAACACATCTACGAAGAAGCAAGACAACACCCAAATAAAAAAAAAACAAGCAATACATAAGTCAATAAAACTGTTTTGTATTAAAAATTAGTTTAAAAAAAGTGAATAGTAATACTACTTTCAATGGATTTTTTTATGATTTGAACAGAAGTTTTTTTCTTTGATTAGACGACAAGACAAACTTGTTCACTCACTACCGCTCATTTAAAAATTATGAATTTGTTATCGTTTTAAAGCTAACTAAACGTAGTTTATAACGATGTAAATTTGATATTGAAGTTAGAAAATAGTCAACCTTTAACCCTATTTGAATTTAGACGAATATTTCTAAAAATATGCAAATTATTTTTAATAATAACTTTTCTACACTATATTTATGTGTAGTAAGAAAGTTTTTTACTATTTATTTCACTTCGTTTTTGAAATCGCCAATCTAAAGAGAATAAAATGAAGGTAATTCGGTATAGTAAATTTCATATTTGTATCGTTAAACTCACACTGTTGGAAAGCACGTTTCATACAGAAACCAAAAATATACACTTTGTAAGACATTATTTGTTGATGATTTATGCGCAAACGCAGTTTGGACGAAAGGCTGCATTTTTAATTCGAGCCGTAACGTCATCTGATGAAATGCGCTGAACCCATCCAAAACTCGTCTTTCTGAGTAGCACCATAGATCATGAATAATAAAATAGATCATTAGGTTATCCAAATACAATGGTAGCACCCCTTATCTACTTACACCGTTTTACACCATGGTTTTGGGACTGTTGTGAGGGGGAGGGCAGTTGTTTGCAGAATGACCTTGGCAGGCTCTCAATGCTATAAATGTTTATAATATGTTTATACTTTGTTTACACCACACGCGGCACCCTCTATCGGCTCGTCTCTACACTGCACTACAAGCAGTAGTAGCAATGAATACTTAACACTTAAGGGTCGGCTCTAGTAAAACAGAAAGCAACCTTCGACTCCCTATAGCGGCGGTAGGTTACGCGGACATTGCTCATCCTAAATCCATTTAAAACCCGCAATTATTAAAATAGCGTTTTTTAAAAAATACCAAACTCTTGGGGACAAAATTCTTTATCCGAATGGCTTGGTAATTTTTCGCTATAATTAATAGTTACAACGTAAAAAATATTTAAAATCACCCTATAGCGGCGGTAGGTTACACGGACATTGCTAAGCCTAAATCCATTTAAAACTCGCAATTGTTCAAATAGCGTTTTAAAAAAAATACCCAAAGTCTTGGGGACGAAATTCTTTAGGCGAATGGCTTGGTAGTTTTTCGCTATAATAGTGACAACATAAAAAAATATTAAAAATCAATGTTTTAAATTGTTAATAAATATTAAACAAAATGTTTTTCTTAATTTTTAAAAAGCCATTTGCATGCATATTGACCATAGCTTTAAAATGACATATCGTTTATAATTTTCCGATCAAAAATAAAGGAAAAATTTGGATTTTAATTTAACATTGGTCTTATGGAGTGTCAGCCAACATGGCCGACAGCTAGAGCCGACCCTTAAGTGTTAAGTATACATTGGTAGTAGTCGAATTGCCTGGATGTCTATAATTCGGCACTTCCACACGATTAATTGGAGATTTTTAACACATAGAAACAACAGATTATCTCCTAGTTTCTTGGGGGGAATCGTCAAATCTTCATATTATATATTGATTTTAATCAGGAACATATGAAAATTCCCCCCCCCCCCAAACTGTGAAAAACACCCCAAAAAATGATTCCCCCCAAAAATTCTGATGGCGCAACTTGCGCCATCAAACCATGCTGTGGGCACCCCTGATAATCAATGAAACACCCTTTAGTATTTGTAATTTACAAGGCATATTTGGTAACATAAATAATTGGCATAAATTTTCTATAGGACACCCAGCTGATATGTTTGCAAACCGAGTATTGTTTCCAACCTAAAAGGTACGTTTACACTTGTACACATGTATGAGAAACAAGTGTGAAGTTTGAGTACACAAATCACTATACTTGTTGAATCACATTAGACCATTTACACTTGCACACAAGTTGATTTTAACATCCCATATATTAGAAGCTCTAATTTTCTCAATTAGTTACAGTGTTGCTTCCCGACTCCAATTAGACATAGTAACAAGTTAAAAAGATTAAAATGAAATATTAACGTATTTGTACACAAGACAATGAAACCTAACCTACAAAAAGTAATTTTATAAATCAGCTGGTTGGGAAAAGCTCCAATAACCACCTCACACAAGTCAATGTTTAAACAAAATTTTGTTCACTCAAAATGTATATGGCCAAAAAAACCCAAAAATCAGTTATTATTATTATTATTAGCTAAACGAGAATTTTTAGAAAGATGCGGTTTGTTGCATATGGTAGGGTACATTAAAGGCTACAAATAAGCCAAATTTTATCAAAATCGTTAGAGCCGTTTTTTTATTAAAAAATAATAACTGATTTTTTTTGGGGTTTTTTTTTGCCAAAAAGGGGGTTGTTTTCCACATTTTTCATAACCATTTTTCGTGCATCTATACAGGACTTCTTGACATGTCTGGTGCAAATTTGTTTGAAATCGATGGAATAGTTTTCGCTCTATCTTTGTATAGGCCTACATACAGACATAGGCTACATATAGAGACATACAAACAGACATTTTGTACAAACCACTTTTTTGGACTCAGGGGGGCCCCAAAACGGATATTTCCACAAAAATCTCAACATCGATTTTTTTGCGAGAAAGTAAAACATAAAATTTAGTTAATAATGTCATCATAGAAATTTCACCTAAATTGTCACAATAAGTAGTTTTATCTTACACTATGCATTCTGCATAGGCATAGAGATGTTTTGTTTAGAAGAACTTGTAGATCTATTACATCGAATAATCAATACATTACGCATGCGCATAGCAGAGAAACGTAGGCCATTTTTACAGAAAAAACCCGTAAGCAACACTGCCGCATTACTATAGCCGAATTTTCTTATCAGGGAATACCTATATGCGTACTCCTCATTATAGTATTATATAATGAGAGATTCCTATGCATTTTGTTCCCTGTTGCGGAAATTGTTCCAAATATATCTTTGCACAGGATTAAAGTAAATGTAATTGTCTTTCGAATGATATAGCTCACAAACTGCACTTGGGTTTATGAGTGGGAGAAATTGCGTAATTACCTTACATTGATAATACAAAAAACATTTATCAGGAGATTGATTGAGCAAAAACTTTACACGGATAATGACAAAATCATTTATCAGGAGCTTCCTATCAAAGGAGGACTTTACCTGAATAACTTTTGCACAGGATTGTAGTAACTTTAATTACCTTTCGAACGATATAGCTCAAAAATAGCACACGGACTTATGAGTGGGAGAAATTTTGCAAAAACCTGACATGGATAATTAAAAAATCATTTATCGGGAGTTTCCTATCAATTTTGTTCCTTGTTCCGGGGACTGTACCTCAATTACTTTTGCACAGGATTGTAGTAAATTTAATTACCTTTCGAACGATATAGCTTAAAAATTGCACACGGGCTTATGAGTGGGATATAAGTTCTGCAAAAACCTGACATGTATAATTAAAAAATCATTTATCGTGAGTTTCCTATCAATTTTGTTCCTAGTTCCGGGGACTGTACTTGAATTACTTTTGCACAGGATTGTAGTAAATTTAATTACCTTTCGAACTATATAGCTAAAAAATGCACACTGGCTTATGAGTGGGAGTAATCGCGCAAAAACCTGACATTTATAATGAAACATCATTTATCAGGAGCTTTCTATCAATTTTGTTATTTGTTCAGGGGACTGTACCTGAAATACCTTTGCACAGAATTGTAGTAAATTTAATTACCTTTCCAAAGATATAGCTCAAAAATTCCACACGGGCTTATGAGTGGGAGAAATTGTGCAAAAACCTGACATGGATAATTAAAAAATAATTTATCGGGAGTTTCCTATCAATTTTGTTCCTTGTTCCGGGGACTGTACCTGAATTACTTTTGCACAGGATTGTAGTAAATTTAATTACCTTTCGAACGATATAGCTCAAAAAGTGCACACTGGCTTATGAGTGGGAGTAATCGCGCAAAAACCTGACATTTATAATGAAAAAATCATTTATCGGGAGTTTCCTATCAATTTTGTTCCGGGGACTGTACCTGAATTAATTTTGAACAGGATTGTAGTAAATTTAATAACCTTTCAAACGATATAGCTCAAAAACTGCACACGGGCTTATGAGTGGGGGAAATTGTGCAAAAACCTTACATTTATAATGAAAAAATCATTTATCGGGAGCTTTCTATCAATTGTCTTCCTTGTTCCGGGGACTGTACCTGAAATACCTTTGCACAGGATTGTAGTAAATTTAATTACCTTTCGAACGATATAGCTCAAAAATTGCACACGGGCTTATGAGTGGGAGAAATTGTGCAAAAACCTTACACGAATAATGAAAAAATCATTTATCGGGAGTTTTCTATCAATTTTGTTCCTTGTTCCGGGGACTGTACCTGAATTACTTTTGCACAGGATTGTAGTAAATTTAATTACCTTTCGAACGATATAGCTCATAAAGTGCACACTGGCTTATGAGTGGGAGTAATCGCGCAAAAACCTGACATTTATAATGAAAAAATCATTTATCGGGAGTTTCCTTTCAATTTTCTTCCTTGTTCCGGGGTCTGTACCTGAAATACCTTTGCACAGGATTGTAGTAAATTGAATTACCTTTCGAACGATATAGCTCAAAAACTGCACACGGGCTTATGAGTGGGGGAAATTGTGCAAAAACCATACTTTTATAATGAAAAAATCATTTATCGGGAGCTTTCTATCAATTTTCTTCCTTGTTCCAGGGACTTTACCTGAAATACCTTTGCACAGGATTGTAGTAAATTTAATTACCTTTCGAACGATATAGCTCAAAATCTGCACAACGGCTTATGAGTGGGAGAAATAATGCATTTTCCTTGCTCTATTTTTACCATTTTGATTTGAATCAAATGACCCGCCATTTTGTGTAAAATCGAAAAATGAAAATATCAGTGTCTGGGACATCCTACAAGGACCCTTCCACTAGTTATATACCGTTAATCGGTATAACTCCGCCATTTTGAATCCGATCGAAAAACAAAAAAAAAGTATATCTGAAGAATCCTACTAGGACCCTTTCACCAAAAAATCAGCAATTTTGAAGCATATTTACTACCACTTATCAATCCGGGAATAAAACAGATATATATATATATATATATATATATAT
>JAGFPH010006675.1:46201-75521 GCA_018207615.1 Philaenus spumarius
TGTCAGAAAAGCCCAAAATTAAGATAAAAAAGTAGTTTCCAATGTGAAAATAGTATTTAGTAATAGTTTTTGAAATTGTGTTAGTTAAATAAGTGCAGACTATGACGTATGCATTAGCGACAAGACCAAGCCAAAACCTTGCAGGACCTGACAGGAATTGACTTGTCCAGTCTTGTCTAAATTTGGTAGAAATGAATTAGCATTGAAAGATAGGGGTTTATAATTTTTTTAAAAAAAGTTGTTATTATTAGATTTATGTTGAAAGGAGAGTTAAATAAGCAAGGAGTAATAAAAATAATTTTGTTATGATAATTTGTTAAAAAGTTATAGGCAAAAATGTAAGCGTAAACAAATCGATTTTGCAGAATTTAAATAAAATCCAAAAACGAAGTAGAGTCATTTGTAGAGTTAAAAAGGGTTAAGAAAATAAAGTAATAAAAAATATAAAGTTATAAAGTTTTATAGCTTAAAAATAAAGTGTAAAGTCATTCTTGGGCATAAAAAGGCTAATAACTCATAAAGTTCAAATATAATTAAATCATAAAAAATAGCATTTAATAGAGTAAATAATAGGGCATAATCAAGCCAAAGTTCAAAATAAATAAATAAATAGTTTTGTAAAGATAAAATAAATTAATAAAAATTTTTATTAATTCATAATAAATATAAGGGAGATTAATTAAAGGGAAATATTGATAAAATAGGGTATATGTATGTGTAATAAATTGTAATGCCATGTGAGATATGAAAAGAGCTTTAAAGGGGGGGAATGAGACGCCGAAAACCAAACGAAGCCAATTAGAGTAACATCAAGCTGAATAACTAGACAACCAAACAAGCTATCAAAAAACCAACACCAGATTTAAGCGTTTCAAGACCAACCAAAGAGGATACAAGCAAGAAAAAATGGAAAATTTCAAATTTACAGGAAATAAATTTCAAAATTCAAGCAAAATTAACGAAGTCTATAACTCAAGAATGAAGAGGAGTAGAAACACCATTCGAATTCCAGGGAAACCAGAAAACGTCAACCAATCCATAGAAGTCAACAAAATCAAAATCCGACCACGCAAAAAGAAGTTATAGAGTTTGGGTGAAATCAATGCAAAAATTGTCAATCGACAAGTTCATACAGGCACACAAGGCCCAGGCTGTGAGGGGAAGTGACGTCACCGGATCCACTACGAAGAGCAAAACATTGAAATTCAATAAATGAAGATAATAATTAAATTAGGCCTAATCGATGGGAAATAAAGGCACTAAAATTCATCAAATAAATCAGGAAATATATTAAGACCAAAAAATATATTTCTAAAGCAAGAAACCAGGATTTCTTGTTACATAAAGGAAGGTGCTGGTTTGACAAGTAAAAAGTCGACGATAGAAGCCTGCATCCCCTTTAACATCAGTTTAGCACGGAACGCCGACGAGAAGACATCTGACCAAGCTCCGAGGGTACTTAGAGAAAGTCAAAGGGCGATCAGTTCTCGGGGTGCGTTACGTTTCTAGCTCCGGCCTAAAGCTAAGTCGGGTCGTGATAATTTCGGGAGAAGAATATCCATATAAACGGCCTATCTTGCCAAAAGATACTACAATCAACTGGGAGAGGACAACTTTAATTAAGTCCAGGAGAAGACAACTGTAAGCCGAAGAAACCATTCTGGGGACCAAGGAGAACAACTTTAAATCGCTGGAAATCAACAGAAGGAATTACGCGTCGAACTTCTTGTGTTCTGTAAGTGGCAAACGATCATTGTTACTTATAATTTTAAATAAATCCCTTTTTTACAAAATAATAAATAAATTAAAATAAACTAAATAAATAAATTCAAGTAGAGTCTGGGGAAATTGAATAAAGTAAACTCGTTTAGTAAATTTCATTACTCACAATGGTAAATCGTCGTATGTAAATAATATAATCATTAATATACAAATTTTAATTAATAAATTAATTAATCACTTTGCTACTTTTCAATATATGTAATTATAAGTTAAAGATTAATAAATTTCATTGTGTTTTTGATAATAATAATTTGTTGTTTCAAAGTTAATGGATTTATGTTAAAAAATAAATCGTTTTTGAGTTTTCAGTAGAAAATTTTTGAATATATAATTTACAAATCCAATCAAATTAATCCTAAAACCATTCAGTGCTCTAGTGTAATTAAGTCAGCAGGTGAGTTATTCACGGATCACTACAAATTTAACTCCAAAGGGAACGATCCCGAAAAAGAGTCTAGAATTGAGCTAGTGTACTACACAAAAGACAAAAAAGGTCTAATAATTTAAATTTAAAAAACTTAAGAATAGGAAACAAAAAGTTTTCCTTTTCTTGCCCTCGCCAAACCTCTCAAATTGTTCTAACGGGGTAGGTAGTACAACGGAACAACGTCAAATAAGGCCTGAAAACACTTGGGTGTTATTTGATGAGGGAAAGTGTAAAGTTAACAACAAAAGGTTGTGTTTATTGAATAAATTAAAAGGGTAGGGAGGTTTGCGCGTGGCAAGTGGCTCCCGAACGTGGGGCGAAAACCCTGCGATCCCGAAAAAGAGAGGTTTGCGCGTGGCAACTTGTATTACTTTCTCACTATACTATAGTATAGAGAAAGTATAGTGATCGCAAAAAAAAATCGATGTTGAGATTTTTGTGGAAATATCCGTTTTGGGACCCCTTGAGTCCAAAAAAGTGATTTTTACAAAATGTCTGTCTGTATGTCTGTATGTTTGTCTGTATGTCTGTATGTCTGTATGTATGTCTGTATGTCTGTATGTATACAAAGCTAGAGAGAAAACTATTCGATCGATTGCAACCAAATTTGCACCAGACATGTCCAGTACATCTGTATAGATGCACGAAAAAGGGTTTTGAACAATTTTGAAAAACAACCCCCTTTTTGGCCAAAAAAACCCCAAAAATCAGTTATTATTTTTTTATAAAAAAACGGCTCTAACGATTTTGATAAAATTTGGCTTATTTGTAGCCTTTAATGTGCCCTACCATATACAAAAACCCGCATCTTTCTAAAAATTCTCGTTTAGCTAATAATAATAACAATAACTGATTTTTGGGGGTTTTTTGGCCATAAAGAGGGTTGTTTTTCAAAATTTTTCAAAACCTTTTTACGTGCATCTATAAAGACCTAATTGACGTGTTTGGTGCAAATGTGTTCGAAATCGATCGAATAGTTTTCTCTTTAGCTAATAATAATAATATTTATTAGTTAATTTCCAACTTTAATAAAAAAACTCTCCTACCCCACCCTACAAGTCACAGTGAATCTTTTTAGTAATTTAAATGTGTTTGTGAGAAAGAAAGTATGTGCCAGTTCCTGGTACCGTTTATTTTTTCGTCCTACACCAAGAAAAACGTGAAGCTTTCATTCGGGGAACTAGTAGAACGTTTAGAAACATCCTGATATCTATACTTATAAAAGCCAAATACCATTGACTCATTGACTCATCACAGTTTCTCCAAAACCACGAGGCCTACAAACATGAAATTTGGCACTAATACTCTTTATAGGCTCTAGACGCGCACTAAGAAAGGGTTTCCGAAAATTCGAAATTTTAGGGGGTCAAAGTTACTAAATCACGATTTATCAAAACCTACCGAACGGATTGGAATGAAATTTAGTATGTAGCTTCCTCTAGGGCCATAGATGCTCGCCAAGAAAGGGTTTCCGAAAATTCGAAATTTTGGGGGAGTAAAAGTTACTAAATTACGATTTATCAAAACCTACCAAACGGATTGGAATGAAATTTGGTATGTAGCTTCCTCTAGGGCCCTAGGTGCTCGCTAAGAAAGAGTTTTTTTTTAAATCGAAATTTTAGGGGAGGTTTGGGGGGCCAAAGTTACTAAAAATCCCCATAAGAAATACATAGTGTAATATTTATTAATATAATTTGTTAATATACATTTAACTTTGATTTGTCTATCCGTGCAAAGCCTGGTCGGGCCAGCTAGTACCGTACTTTCATATAGTTGTAATAATTCGATCACGCAGCTGAATCGTTGGCGTAAGTTTAGCGAATTTCAAAAATTAAATTTATATATTTTAGGGTTTCAATCAACAATCTGGGAAATTGATCTACTCACGAAGGCGCTGAATAGCTGACTCCGTGTACGAAATATATTAGTAGAATTTGTTTGCACATAAACCTCCACAACTTCCTTCCACTCGCAGAGGAAGAACTCGCTTTGCGAGTTTGCTCCTCGTCCTCGAGGCCTCGGCTTATGGACTACTTCGCTGCGCTCACGGTGTACAAACTCGGCCGTTGGGCCTCGTATCAGAAGATGTATTTCAACCGGGTACATATATGGTATTTTACGTTTTAATAGATTTTGGGGGAACCAAGCGAGTTATAAGTCATGTAAAAAAAACAAAATGTGCAGAATAATATCCAGGGCTATGTTTATAACTTCAATCAATAGGCTAATATGTCTTGTGAAGTTGATTTAAAAAAATATATGAGTTAACTGATGTAGGGTATAATACGCTATAAGATTTGCATTTACGTTATACAGGATGGAACAAAGTTAGTGTTGAAAACTTCGGGAAATGGTTCTATGAGTCAAAATAAATAGAAAATCAAGAATAATAGTTTTTCGAAAAACGCTTCATTTTCCAAATATCCGCCATTTTGTTTCTTTTACTAAATAATTCATATGTGGAGAACGGTTTAACCGATTGAATTCAAACTTGGCACGAAGTTTAACCTAACAATGATCTATTTTCAGAAAAATAAGCGATTATATCGAATCATGCGTTTCAAAGTGGCGGCTGTTTGAATATTTCAAACCTGAATTACTCAAAACCCGTACATTTTAACAAAAAATGTCAAGACACTTTTCTTGTAGCCCTTTTGATTCCCTATCGGTTTACGTAACTGTTAAAACAATCGAATGAAAGATAAAGCTAAGTTATGTAGCCTATGTGTAATAATTGGTTTATTCAACCCGGCATCCTATATCAACACAGTAAATACTACAATATTGTATGCACATTTGCTGTCATTATCTTTAACTTAACTACTATCCTTCCTCCGATTGTTTTGAAAGTTAAATCATCCGATATGGAATTAAACGGGCTAGAAAAAGGGTGTCTTCAAATTTTTTGTTAAAATTTACGGTTTGTAGGTAATTCAGGTTTGAAATTTTGAAACAGCCGCCATTTTTAAACGCATCATTGGATATAATCGCTTATTTTTCTTAAAATAGATCATTGTTAGGTAAAACTTCATGTAAAGTTTGAACTCAATAAGTTCTCTAGATATAAATTATTTTGTAAAAGAAACAAAATGGGCGATATCTGGAAAACGAAGCGTTTTTGGAAAAAAATATTCTTGATTTTCTCTTTATTTTGACCCATAGAACCGTTTCTTGAAGTTATGCTGTTTACGTATGGGACACCCTGTATGTCTTACACGTAGGGTAGCCCTACCTTAGTTTAGTGGAACAAAAGATAGTTTATAACAGAACACTGAACCGATTTCAAAAGCACGCTTGGTTCCAATTAGATTTTAAACCATAGGCCAACACTCTTTCTACCTATAAATAAAATTTCCAATTAAATATTAAGGACTGTGATGTAGAAAGTCCTGGTATTTGTAGTGTAAATTTACGTGATACTAGAGGAGCAATTTTACTAAAACCAAGTAAAACTCAACCAGAAAATAAACCTTCATATAGGCCTATAAGGCAAAAAAAAAAGAATTAGAAAATCACTTACAAAAGATGACAACTATTCATTTAACAATTTTCCTCAAATCTGATCAACCCCAAAATGGCTTTGACAACACAAACTCGTTAATTTCTTTCTTTTATTTATATCCAGTTATTTCTGGATTTCTACTTGTCTGATTAACTTACCCGTGTGCGTGCCGTGCACGCTTTACTTAATTTTAAACCACTTTATTTGAATAAACTATTAGGCTACATTTTTCAGCAATTTAAGCTTATTTGAAAAAAACACATCAAGCAGCTACTTCTAAGAAATAATAAGTAATTCCGTTTCTTTAAATTAGAATTCATAAAAGTATTTGTAAAATATCAAAACCTGGTCGGCCTGGTGCCTTGTCTAATAGACAACAGAACAAGATAAGAGCCAATACAGCGTTTCCAGTGCTAAGCCTAACTTAAGCCTAGACAAGTTCTACACGTACTGCCATAGAAGTGAGCAATGCATCGTTGCCAAATCGTACTGCCTACAATGTAGGCCTACTAACCTACGACATTCTGTTTAAAAGTATAACATTTTGACGTTTTAATTTCTTCAAAAAGTGTTTTTTACTTTCTCACTATACTATAGGTAGGCCTACAGAGAAAGTATAGTGATCGCAGAAAAAATCGATGTTGAGATTTTTGTGAAATTATTAGTTTTGGGACTCCCTGAGTCCAATAAAGTGGTTTTTACAAAATGTTTGTCTGTGTGTATGTACGTCTGTATGTATACAAAGTTAGAGCGAAAACTATTCGATCGATTTCAAACAAATTTGCACCAGACATGACAAGTAGGCCTGTATAGATGCACGAAAAACGGATTTGAAAATTTTTGAAAAACAACCACCATTTAAAAAATAAACGCAAAAAATCTGTTATTTTTTTATAAAAAAACGGCTCTAACGATTTTGATCAAATTTGGCTTATTTGTAGTTTTTAATATACCCTACCATATGCAAAAAAACCGCATCTTTCTAAAAATTATCGTTTAGCTAGTAATAATAACTGATTTTGGGGGGGGGGTTGCCATAAAGGGGGTTGTTTTTCAAAAACTTTCAAAACCTTTTTTCGTGCATCTATAATAGGCCTAATTGACGTGTTTGGTGTAAATTTGTTCGAAATTGATCGAATAGTTTTATCTCTAGTTATTAATAATAGTATTTACAGTATTAGTTAAACTATTAGTTTAAGGCTCGGCTCTCCACATTCAAAACGACGAAGTTGGGTACCAATTTCAATGTTAAATAACCAAAACATACCTTCACTATTAAGCATATTTTTGTGTTGTTTTTGTCAAAAAACGAAAGCTGTATTTTTTTTCTTTCACAATGCAACTTGGCCTGGTTATATTTTTTCACAATACAGGTGAACTAAAAGTCTGGAAACAGCTTACTGTCTCAAAATGTACGATTCTTATGAGATAGAAATAAAAGCAGTTATTCCAAACCATAAAAAACCACTTTTTGGAAATTTTTTTGTCCGCCATCTAGGAATGAACTTTATTTATTTTTTTTTTTTAATAGGAATTTCAAGATAAAACCAACGGTGAAATTTGCAATCCATATCTTTAACCGATTAAAATTGGCGGCCAAAAACAACGAAATTTGCCGATTTTGCCCCATTTCGCTGTAGTATTTAAAAAAAAATTGATTAGGCTATTCTTCTTTTTTTTTCGATTGAGAATTAAATAAGCTTCCTAATGATATGCCACACAACTGTATTTGGTTAAACCACTCGAAATCAATTTTGAAAAAATCAAAATGGCTGTAACTCAAAATTTTTAAATACACCCGAATATCGTTGTGTGGCATATCGTTTGAAAGCTTATTTAATTCGGAATCCAAAAAGAAGAATAATTAATATAAATAAAAAAAAATAGTAGGGTCTACAGCAAAATGAGAATGGTCATGCCATAAAGTGTGATATTATTTTAGTTACTGTAGTTATTAGTTTTGTTTCTTTATATGAATTATTATATTTGGATATTGTTATTTTGTTTCTTTCATTATGTAAATAAGTATTTAATAGTATTTTTTGTAAACTTGAAAAATGTTTGTAATAATAAACACACTTTTATTATTATTATTATTATTATTACAGCAAAATGAGGCAAAATCGGAAAACACGATTTTTAATGGCAGTTAAAGATATGGATGTGCAAATTTCACCGTTGGTTTCCTCTTGAAATTCTTCATGGAAATGATGTATCACATGACCTCCTTCCCATTTAAAAAAATGAAGTTCATTCCAAGATGGCGGGCAAAAATTTCAAACTCACCAAAAAGTGGTTTTTTTATGGTTGTGAATAACTGCTTTTATCTCTATCTCATAAGACTCGTACATTTTGAGATGTTAAAGCTGTCTCCAGACTTTTAGTTCATCCTGTATATAGCTCTTACTTTTTCGTCGGCCTACTGAGTTCTCTATGGTACAAGCACGGTATGTATGTTGAATTTACCTATTGGAAAAATATAATAAAAAAAACCTCGCAAAAAACACCTGTGATGTGGCAGTTATCTTGGAAAATGAATATTAAAATTTGCAAGAATTAAGAATTTTGCAGTTTTGTAAAGCACTTTTGTGTAAATTTAGATTATGTAAATAATGTAGTAAGCCATCTTGTTTTTGTTTTATTGTTTTATTTTGTATTGAGATGGCAACTTTGTAAACTATATGTTATCATGGTTGTGTACCATTATTTCACAAAATTGCTTAAAATAAATGTTTGAATAAATATAAATAGGTCTACAATTGACATAATTACTGCAAAAAGTATTTTCAAAGCTCTAATCACTTTTATTACTACTTTTAAGTTCATAAAAAAAACATTTTTTTTTTACTTGTTCGACCTAATATATTCAAAATAGGCCTACTCAATGAAAATTTTTACTTTCTCCACCCTATACGTAGTATATGGAGAAAGTATTGTTGTCGTCCAAATTTTCGAAATTGAATTTTTAGTGGAATTATCTGTTTTGGTGCTCCCTGAACCCCCAAACAATGTTTAGTGGAATTATCTGTGTTGGTGCTCCCTGAACCCAAAAATATTTTTAGTGGAATTATTTGTTTTGGTGCTCCCTGAACCCCAAAAAGTGTTTTTTTTTTGTGATGTCTGTCCGTGTGTCTGTAAGGATGTGTACAGAGCTGGAGACCATACCAACGGTCCGATTTTGATGAAATTTGGTATGTAGGAGTAGTTGTGGAATATCTCCAGAAGTTTTTTTAATTTTTTCAAATTTTAGATTTTTAAGGGGTTTTACCCCACACAAATGGCCAAAAAACGAGAAAAATCTAAATTTCTCAAAAACGGCTCTAACGATTTTGATAAAATTTTGCTTATTTGTAGCCCTTAATGTACCCTACCATATGCAAAAAACCGCATCTTTCTAAAAATTCTCGTTTAGGTAATAATAATAATAAGAACTGATTTTTGGGGGTTTTCGGCCACAAAGGGGGTTGTTTTTCAAAATGTTTCAAAACCTTTTTTCGTGCATCCATACAGACCTAATTGACACGTTTGGTGCAAATTTGTTCGAAATCGATCGAATAGTTTTAAATAATAATATAATATAGCCTAATACTGTATGGATGTGTGCTACATGCATATCTAATATTTTCTATGGTAACATTTTCCTACTTTTGAAATTCTAAATAACCACCTCCTATGCTACTCTTGGGAAGGTATAAACAGTCATATTTTAATTGGATCTGGTGGAGCAGCCAAGTGTCAAATAAATAGAGGGCAAAAGATTAATATAAATCACCGTGGGTTCCAACATCAATCTCAAAACAAAAAATTCAATACAGTAAAACAAACCGTGGGTAAACCTAGTAGAAGTTTATTATGGTAGGTAGCCTAGCTTGGTAGCGAGATGCAATGAAGGCATCAAACATTAAAAATGCACATACAATATAAATGAAAAGAGAAAAGTTACGTTATTGGTATGACACTGTTCAGAAAATTCCAATCTTGTAAAAAAATGTCTTTATAACTTCCCTTAACGGTAATTAGTGTTTTTTTTTACAAATTGTCAAAATTGTTTTCCAAATATTGCATTTTATGGCTAAACGGTCAATTTGATTTAAAATTGCTTAGAACAAAAGTTGAAGCTCTTCTTGTGACAAACATTTTTTTATTCAAAACTTTTTTATAGGATGAATAGTTTTTGGACGCCATTTTCCAAGATGGCGACCGCAGCACAGGTTGTTTGTTTTTGCGAGGACTTTTAGTATGTTATTTCAGTAGCTAAATACAACATACACATACTAAATGCTCAGCTTATAAGAGTTTTTTTAGGCAATGGGGTAATTTTGATTTAAAATGACTAATTACACTACTTGTCTGATTTCCTTACCCGTGTGCGTGCCGTGCACGCTTTATTTAATTTTAAACCACTTTACTTGAATAAACTATTAAATTTTCCAGTAATTCAAGCTCATTTGAAAAGAAAACACATCAAGCAGCTACTTCTAAAAAGTAATAAATAATTACATTTATTTAAATTATAATTCATAAAAGTATTTGTAAAACAACAAAACCTCTAGTCGGCTTACTGTCTAGTCTAGGAGACAACAGAACAAGATAACAGTCGATACAGCGTTGCCAAAGCTAAGCCTAACTTAAGCCTACAGAAGTTCTACACGTATACTGCCATAGAAGGGAGCAATGCAGGGTTGTCGAATCGTACTGCCTACAATGTGTACTAACCCGACATTCAGTTTAAAAATACTGAATACAAATTTTGACCTTTTAATTTCTTCAAAACGTTTTTTTTTTTTTATAACCTAAACTATGACAACTTTGCTATATGCACAACAACTTGCGATAAAGTGTTACATTGAACTATTATAGGATAGTTTGTGTGTCCGTGTGCCAACTTGGCATAGTTATATACAGAATGTCCCCGAAATCTCTGGTCCCCTTTTGTGGATTTGTTCCTGGGATAGAGACAGACATATTTCACAATATAAACACGGGTCTCCGGTGCGTACTTTTTCGTCTAACTGTCTGTGTATGTGTTTTTACAAAATAATTCCTATCTAGAGAACAGTTTGACCGATTGAGTTCAAACTTGGCACGAATTTTAACATAACTATGATATATTTTAAGTAAAATAAGCGATTATATCCAATCATAAGTTTCAAAATGGTGACGGTTTGAAAATTTCAAATCTAAATTACCCAAGAACTGTAAGCCTACATTTATACAAAAATGTTCAACACACCTTTTTTGTAGCCCTTTTAATTCCTTATCGGATGGTGTAACTATCAAAACAATCGGATGAAGGATAGTAGTTAAGTTAAATATAATAAAAGCATACGTAACCACAATATTATGATGTTTTGCATACTTTTACCAAGATATTTATGTATACACAGGATGTTTCGTAATGACTCTGCAATATTCTAGGATACAATTCAGCACATAAGAATTATAAAAACAAATCAATTGGAATTGTGTCCGGAATCGCTTTGTTTTCCCCAAAGTAGCTATTTTGTTTTTTCCTCTAAATCATTTTTATCTAGAGAACGACAATATTAGCAAGAAGTTTAACAATGATCTATTTTAAGTAAAACAAGTGATTTTATCCAATTAAGCGTTTCAAAATGGTGAAAATTTCAAACCTATATTACCCAAAAACCGTACATTTTCCTAAAATTGTTAAGACACCTTTTTTGTAGCCCTTTTAATTCCTTATCGAATGTTGTAAAACAATCGGATGAAGGATAATAGTTAAGTTAAAGATAATAACAGCATACGTAACCACAATATTACCATGTTTTGCATACTTTTACCATTGAATATATAACCTATAAGAAGAACACACCTTACGGCCAGAATTCAGACCAATTATTTTTCTGTAATTGCTACTTTTCAGCCTTTGCCACCAGAGTTCTCTGGTCCCTTTTTTCCTCGTGTTCTGTGCGAGAGAGAGCGCGCCTAGGGTGCGAGAGAGAGCGCGCCGGGGGTCTGACAGAGAGCGGGGATGTTGTGTGAGAGAGAGAGAGAGTGGAGATAGAGAATCCTTTTTTGAACCAACAGTACAAGCACTGGTTTGGTTTTAATTTAGATGTCACTCTTCTCGATATCATAATTGAATATATAGAGGGTTGAATAAATATTAAACTTAGTTACATAGTAATCTTTAGTTTATTAGTGTTTTTAGCTGAATTAGTTAAATAAGGGTCCTGTAGACGTATATGTAGTCTAATAGATGTTTTTTTTTAAATTTCTGTTTCCTGAGATATATACATATATTTTATTAAGGGTCTGCTCCAGTGGAGGCCACCTTGAGTTTTTGTCCCATAAGACCAATGTTAAATTTCAAACCATTTATTTCGTTTATTTTTTATCCTAAAATGTTTTTCAAAGTTTCATTTTTATCACAATCACAAACGCATCCGTTTTGTGTTTTACATTTTTTAAATATTGTCCATTTGTTATATAACTGTATAAATTTGTTATTATTTAAGTACCAAATTTGAATATTTTTCCTTATGCAATAAAGAAAAAAATCAAAAAAGTAAAACGCAAGACGGATCCGCAATTTAATAAAGAACGTACAGTATTTTTCTCATCACGTAAATACAAAAATTAGAGTTATGAAATGGTTTGAAATGAGTCAATGTCAAAGCACTCAGCTGCAAGAAACTGCATTGTTTAGCCTATCCTTGCGCGAGTCGCTGGTTGTTTTCCCTTTTACTAGAGCAGACCCTTAAACTAAATAAATAGTAAGGATAGTTGCACCCTGATTAACAGCCAGTGTTTAAAACGATTAGAAAACATTTTTGTATTTAAAATATTTCATGAAATCTTTTAACGCATTAAAGTGCTCGTATTTAGGTGCATACAAACTAAAGGACTTTTGAAATGTTGAAAAATTACACCTTGGTTTATTAAAGTGAAAGCATCACCGTAATTGTAATTATATATATTTATATTATTTTAGTTAATATTTTTAGTTACATAACAAGGTACAGTACCCTTTTTTGAAACATTTTGACTTAAATTATGATTAACTTGATATTTAGATAATTTTTAAAATATAACATTCCCAATGTTTACTTGTGTGATTTTTTAAGTTTCCTTGATGTTTTTATGGAACGCACATATTTCAAAAATTTTTCTTTTGAATTCTTTGTTTTCATAATTTAGTATTTTTAGGTTGTTTTTTTATGTTTTCGGAATGATGATTGGATTTGATGCCACAAAATTAAATTTCAAAAAAGTTAAATTTTGTAAACCGTGCTCTTTAAACTTTCTTTCAAAATGTCTTTCCGTTTGGCGGATATCATATTTATTACAATCGCTACAGTCTAATTTGTAAATGCCAAATTTTGTATAACCAATTTCATGCTGTGACTAGTTTTTGTTATATTGTTTATCAATTTGAAACCAATTTCTCTGGAGCTATAGGTCGTTTTATAAGTAGATATACTGAATGTTTTTTCTAATTGTCTTTTTTTTTAATTGGATCATAAGGAAGACGTATAATACATCTTTGGTCGTTTTGTTTAGGTATAGGATTCTTTAGTTTTTAAGGTTTCTGCCAATCATCTTATCACTAATTTTGTCGTTTCATCAATTTTTTGCTAGATATGTGATGGTTAAATATTCCAATGAAGAAGGATTACTTCGAAATAGAATAGAAATCCGTCAAATATCAAGCAAGAAAAATGAATATGATGACAAAATGATTGATATAAATCTTAAGAACTAAAGAATGCTACACCTAATAAACCCTAAGTTGAATTTCTTAAAATTTGTTACAGTATACATTGTCTTTTTAAAGTGTAATTATACTTTTATGTTGTAAAATTGGCTATTTTTTACATGATAAAGGTAGAGTTTAGTTGAAAATTGGTTTAGTTTATATTCTATTGAGTTTGATATATTTGTGGATTTTCTGTGCAATTTTGCTTGACTTTTATGTAGTTACTAGTTTTATATAAATTAAACAGTATTTTACCAATCAATGTGGTTGTTTGTTTTAACATTTTAATTTGTGTTATATACCCCCTCTCAAATTAGTATCACAATTTGTTCAAAATTCAGTTACACGATTTTTGACATTAGGCCTAATATGGTTTTTAGATTGTTATGTATCAAAAAATAAGATACCCCCGATGCAGCAGACCTGCATACTCAGAGAATTTTAAATGTTAAAATAATAAATGTAGACAAGGCTTCCTTCCAAGTAAAATCAACTTACGTCCATAAATAAGCATGCTAAAATATTCTCCATAAGAATAACATGGTAGTGAGTATGCAGGTTTGCTGTCTCAGGAAACTATAAATTTGGGGATTTTAGGCCATAATCTATTAGACCTCAACCAGATGAAGCATGCAGTTTTAATTAACTAACAATAATATCTTTAGTTCATAAATCTTGTTTCAATTCAATTAACGCATAGTGCAATTGTAAAATGAAATAGAAAATAATTAAATTAAATGCTATTATGAAAGTATAGCCTACGTTTCAACATGCTGCTCTGGGGTTCTGGATGTCTTTTAGGCAAGAGGCATCTCGACCACCGAACACCTAGCTGAGGCAGAGGGAGGGGGCTGCCGATTCGAGTATTGAAAGAACTACTAGCGCTGCTTCGCGTCGAAGGCGGGAACTAGCGTTCTGACCTGTCGAACTGGTCTGAGGACACGGCGAGTGTCGTCCTTCTTATAGGGTATATATTCAAAGCTTTTACTAAGACATTTATGTATACTAGTATAACCTGTACTTAGTCGAAATTCGACCAATTTGTTTGTAAAGTAAGGAAATTCAACTTGTTTTAATTAATTTAATTGGAATATGTTATTACTGTAGTATGCAAATTCTTAATTCGTTTCTTGAAACATTTTTATATTCATTGCCATAGCAACCAACTGCATAACATAACAAATGGTTCTTTCAATAGGCCATATTTTGTTTTTCTACTTAAAACTTAATTTTTTCGTATTAGAATTTATTCTAGCGCTTTTCGCTTAGAGTTTAGTATTACTCGGCCTATCATTTCCTGATTTTTAACGTAAATGTTTGTTTGTAAACTTCGGATCGGGTTGATATTATAATTTTCTTGGATAGATACGCTATATTTAATCTGTTTTGAGGTGGGAACTATGGGTCTAAAATGTCGGGACATAATTTTAATTAAATTTTGAAGTGTCGAAAGTTGGATTATTTTGTGTTTCACGTATTAGCGCTAGGTCTCGTGTGTGTGTTAACCATCGACTACAGTTTGAATGGAATTCCTGAAATCTCCTTCTCTCTCTATTCATTATTTATTATTTTCCTTTTTGGAACAAAGTTCCTTAACGTGCGTTGCGGTATTAGTTAACAAATAGTAAATGCAATACGCAACGAAAAAAGTGTTACTAATTGGTTGCTACGGCAATCACAAAAATATAAAATACTAGCTGACCCGGCAATGCTTTGCTATTGCTTAATTTGAAACTTTGAAAGCCTGTAATTCGTATCCCTGAGGATCGATGTAAATTATAATGGGATTCTGCTCATTGCTTGATTTACCTAACCTAAAATTATATTCATTTTTTTATCCAAATCAGTTGTTGATCAAAATCAGCTGTTTTAAGCTTTTCATACGAACAGCTGTTTCTGATAAAATCAAAAGAAATATTTCTTCTTCTTCCTTAATATCTACCTTCCATAAGATTAACATTGAAACTTTGAGGGCCACTGGGGCGTAGCCCTAGTGTCCTAGGACTTTGGTAAATGGCCTAAAACCTTCCCAGGGTTAACCTGTGTTACTATGCAAAATTTCAAAGCAATCGGATGGACGGTTTGGTAACGCATAAAGGACAAACAAACGGACATACATTGAATTTTATATATATAGACGAGTAACGATAAAGCGTTAAAAAAATTCGTTGCCATGGCAATGAATGTAAATACATTCAAGAAACATGTGTTTTGGTTCATCAATTTAAATTAAGAGACGATCGGTTCCGCCCGGCGTAGTTCAGATATTATCGTCAAGCGCTGAAATACATTCAATAAACATAAAATTTATGTTCGTTCATCAGTCTAAGCCTAACATAAAATTATTGTGTGTATGTTGCCGTTTAGACAGGCAAACTAAATTAAACATACACACAATAATTTTAGGTTAGGAGTAGCCTGAGAAACCAAAGTTTTATGTTTATTGTATGTATTTACAATGAATATACATTTAACTGTGTTCACCATCTTAGCTTTGATGTTATAATTAATTCTACACCTTTATGAAGAAAGGACTAAGCAACATTTTTTTTAAAGGGTAAAATTGTGAAAATACGGAACTCCCTCCCAGCCTCATAAAAGCTTATTCCCAGAGATCAAAAGATTAGCAACACAATTTTAGGTTAGGCCTACTACACTGAACCAAAACAAATTTCTTGAAAGCGTTTTACATTTATTACCATGACAACCAACTTGAAACATATTGAATACAGTTATTCTTCACAACCAAAAGTTATTTTTAGGTCTTAAAAAAAACTAAAAACAAAACTGAACGAAAAAGGCTCAGTATATTGTAGGCTAATTCAAACACCTGTCACTATTTTAAAATTATGCTAACTTTATTCTTTACTAGGCCTATCTGAACAGTTTGAAATTCTGTTTTACAGTCATGCCATATATTACAGTAATTATCATAAAAATTTAGTTCATAATTCTATAACCAACTTGGAAATAGTTGGTCTTTCTATTAAATAATTCGACCAGGCAGCTGAACCGCTGACGTGAGTTGAGCAAATTTCCAAAATTAAATTTATAGGCCTATGTTTTAGGGTTTCAACCAACAATTTAGGAAATAGGCCTATTCACGACGGTGCTGAATAGCTGCAAAATGTTTCTCACGCCATTCCGCATATTGGGAGTATCTTCAATACACAATGCATTGCGTGCTTCGCACGCCAACCCCACGGTAAAATCCACCACATGGCTTTGAATGGGGTACTTTTATCGATTTTGGGGGAACCAAGCGAGCTATAAGGTCGCGTAAAAATACAAAATGTGCAGAATAACAGACTACATTTTTAGTTACTTCCGGTTGTTGGATTTTTTTGGCTAACGAAGTCGTCCGAACGACGTAGTTAATGACACCACAAAACGTGTTCTGGGGACCATGATTGGTGCTCATTTGCTATTCTCGACCTTAGGTCTTATCATAAGGGTCACTGCAATAGCTCATTTTTCCTACGGAAATTTGATATATGAAAAAATCTTGTCATTCTCGCAAAAACTCTGTCCCTACTGAGCATGCGTTAGGGTCTAAGAAGCCCCACCAATCCTACCCCGATCCAAGTTCCACTGCCCTAATTTATTTATCGTAATCGAATGAAATCGTTTCAAATATTCAGCATGATTAAAAAAAGCCTAATCAAACAAAAATATAGCTCCTAGCACCGGTTAAAATGTCAACAGTTAGTGGTGTTGCCACCCGGTCACCCATCCAAATGCTAGCCACGGCCGATGTTGCTTGACTTTGGTGAACAGATTAGAAGCGGTATATTTAACTATCGTAATTGAATAAAATTATTATTTCAAATACACTAAAACCTCGTTTATCCGAGATTCGTTTATTTGATAATCGTTTTAGCACGACCAAGGCCGTAGCCAGGGGGAGGGTTAGGGGGTCAACCCCCCCAAAATCCCAAAACTTAGAAGTAAAAATTAATACTAGGTTTAAAGAGTGCAAGTTAAATTATAAAATAGAAAACACAACAGAGGATCCAACAACGTACAATACACATGGATGCAGTAGGTTACAGCCTTACTCTCTTGTGAGCTTGATCTGATCTATTACATAAGAAAACTATGAAGGTCCAACAAAAATACTTAACTCCAACAAAACAAAATCGTTCATCATCCTTGCATCCTATAATATTTTACAAGGGTTACTATATCAACATTTTTTAAATAAGCATTGAAATTGGTGTTAAACACGTTCACTGCTCCGCAAATTTCGTATTTCCTACGCTAGGAGCTGACCTTTTGTTTTTTATATTTATAGCCTAAATGAGTAGAAATTACTTTATTTTTTATTTTCGAACCTTTCTACGTAATAATCACTAATATTTACAGCGGACGCTCATGTGCGTCCATAGCACAGAGGCTTAAAAACGCAATGCACTGTGTATTCAAAATACTCCCAATATGGGGTTGGTGTGCGTCGATCGCTTCTCATAGTGTTCAGTGTCAAACTCACATGTGAGTCTTTAGCAGTGAACGTGTTAAAAAGCTTTAAATTCAAATCCCTGGTATTGGCCTGACACCCCCCCCCAAAAAAGTTTCCCTGGCTACGGCCTTGAGCAGGACAAATTAAAAAAAATGTTTTTAATACATTAAATATTTTATTTCTGTACGTAAAATACAGTATGTGCAGTACTGTATTTTATTATAAACATTTCAATTTTAGTTGTTCAGTTTTTTAAATGTAACACGAAATAAATAATTGTACTGTATCTGTAATTTTCTACCACAAATTATTCGACTTTCCTTAAAACTGTAGGCCTAATAATGGTCAAAAACGACAAAATCGGTTTATCAAAAAATTTCGTTCATCCGGAAAGGGTCTGGTACTATCAATTTCGGATAAACGAGGCGTCAGTGTATATAGCTTAATAAAAAAGTCTAATCAAACAAAAATATAGCTCCTAATACCGGCTAAAATATCAAAAGTTAGTGGTGTTGCTACGCGGTCACCCATCCAAATGCTAGCCACGGCCAATGTTGCTTGACTTAGGTTAAACAGAATAAAGTCTATAACATCGCTACCTGTCGGTACCAATTAGAATCGACCCTATTTGAATAACGGCTAAATAAAGAAGTTGTCTTTTCTATCCTATCAATGTTGTACACATTACATTATGATAATTATTCCAAACAGGTTTATTTGAAGATAAACACAAACTATTACACATTAAACTCACAGAACAAATTGACTGTAATTAAAATGATAATCCACAGCTTAAGAGTGATTATAGCCTAACAGTTAATGTTTCATCTAGTGGTTTCCAAACTTTCTTAAAACTATTTTAAAAAGCAAACAATCATTCTAACCATAATTGAACCCCTAACTGAAAAAAGGAAACACAGCCCTAAAGAAAAATTTTTTAGGAAATAAAAAACTGTACAAATAATGTCATAATAACAATGGGATGCCTAACCATTATTTTCTTGTTTTTAAAGGTATCACTCAATATATAAGAAAAAAAGTTTTTACTCTTACCTATAGGCCTTAATTAGAGTTAAATTTAAGTAGTGGATATGTTTCCTTTTTGCAGTAGGCTAAATAGGTTTGCCTAAATTAAAAATAAACAAAATGTACTGAAAATGTATACTTATTTAAGGTATGGCAATGTAATAACAACCTGAGTCTAAAGCCCTAATAATGAGAATATTTACAAATTTTAGTCGTCTCTATCAGGGTCTCCGTTATGCCTTGTAGGCCATGTGATGATTTGGTACAAAAGTCAATCTTGTTCGCTGGAACGAACACCATTGCCTTTTTTATATCTTGCATTTTTATTTCATTGATGGGCACCTTTCCCGTGCAGGTATGGGGTAGGTCATTCTTTCTTGTTAATTTCTCAACAAAAACGAAGATTCAGAAAAAACACTAAGTGTTTCGCTACACTGTTATGAAGGGTTAGAGGAGGAAAACTCAGCTTGTGATATTTTGAGATGCCAAAAGCAATTATCTTGCCCTCTTGTTGGAAACATTAAAAAGATTTTGTCAAATATTTTCAGTTCACATAGGCCTACTGCCACACAATAACAAACAAGTGAATTGTTCTTATTTTGGCCAGAACAAGTTGTCATTAAAAATGTACATATTCTTGATTTGGGGACTTACTTTATTCTCAAACCAACAGTATACCTTGTTAGATTCTTTGCCACCCTCTCCCTCGTGGTAGACAAAGCAAGTCACTTTATTGCTATCATCATGGACCCAAAAATATTGGCAGTTATGCCTGAGACAGTACACATCTTGTACTGAGAAATATTCGCCATGTAGTCCATACAAATCCCAGCTGTGACAGCACTGTTGTTATCAAGTTCTGATTTAATATCTTCAGACACATCTTTCACGGTTTTGTAGAACTGTTTTGACCATCGTTGGTGGATCATTAGCTCTGCGACAGCAACACGCTTTGCTACGCCATTTAAAAATCTACTTTTAATCCTGTTATTTAATTCCTGGCAAGTAAGACATGCATCTTTCACTGGACGTCCAAACCCCAAATCGTAATTTTCTTTAAAGTACCGCCAGAAATACTTGTACGATAGACGTTTCTCACGTTTCAATACCTATTCTGACAAGTAAAGATGTTCATTTTCAATAAATGCTTCATGCATTAGTCTAATATTCAAATTAGCTGACAGAAACACCTTGTCAGTTCTAGTAGCCTATAGAGTGTTATTATTTTATTAACTTTATTACCAACTCGTCATAAGAAACATCTATTAACAACAAGAAACAAACAGATACTATTTTACTACAGCTGCTACCATCTAGAGAAAAGAAGAACCATCACAGATGATATAGAGTGCTGTAGCATTTACCGCAAAAAAGGAACTCTGCCAATCACATGTTCCCTTTCGGCGGCAAACATGAATTTCAAAATGGCTTCAAGCCTACAGTTTTCAATAGATACGATTCCTTTTAGATATAAACAATGTAGGCTATATCTCAAATGTGAAAAAGACAATTTGAGATTTTTGACCATTTGTTTCCTTTTTGCAGTCAGCAGTTCAATTGTTTCATCAATGTTTCACTAACCATTCTGTGAAATTTACGTTTATGCCGTTTTATATGGTCAACAAAATTAATTTGTCAACATTTTCTTTCTTTATATTATTGTTTCATAAAATCTTTTTTAAAAGAGTTACATTACACTATTACCGTATACATAATTAAAAAAAAAAAAGCTTTTATATACCGGTAAGACCTAAAAGATTTTTGATAAAATATATGATTCTAATACCCACCCAGAAGGGAAATATTTAAAAAGCATCCCTTCTGCAACCTTTAGGTATCTGACCTATGGTTTGTATAAAAAGGAGAAAACATATTTTTGTCATAACAGTGAAATATGTTTTTAATAAATTTAAAAGCAGACAGATAATTTTAAAATCATTTAAAGTGAAAAGACAGAAAAACAGTTTAAGGCACTGCTCCAGTAAAAAAGGAAGCAATCGGCGACTCCAGCTTGTTATGAAGTGAGATGAGGGAGAGTATTCATTTATATTTTAACATATCAAAAACTTTTAAACAAAAATACTTTTGGAAGTCTATGACAGCAGACGTAGTAGCATATGTGAAGGCAGGTCATGCTTGCCAAATCATGAAACCTTCTCGATAGAAACCAGCTGGGATATTGCAGCCTATTATTCAACGAATACGTCCGTATTTTTTGAATAGACTATTTAGGCCCACTACCCAGAGCTAATAAAAAATTATATATTTTGGTAGCCACCGACAGTACCACGAGATATGCGATAGTCAAGGCAACGGAAAAAGCAGATGCACACACAACAGCTAAGTTTGTCCTGAAAGACATATTACCAAATTATGGACTCCCTCATGAAATTCAAACAGACAGAGGCTCACACTTCGTTGCTGACGCTTTGAAACAACTTTATAATGCTTTAGGAATACAACAGCAAACTTCTACAGCTTACAGGCCTCAAAGTCAAGAATAACGGAGAGGTATAACTCAACCTTAATAACAATGTTAAGATTTTATGTAA
Source organism: Philaenus spumarius (assembly GCA_018207615.1). Taxonomy (NCBI): domain Eukaryota; kingdom Metazoa; phylum Arthropoda; class Insecta; order Hemiptera; family Aphrophoridae; genus Philaenus; species Philaenus spumarius. Next base: position 67,673 of record JAGFPH010006675.1, read on the forward strand.
ACGAGAGTCAGAGTGATTGGCACAAATATATAAAGCTGGTTACTTTGGAGTACAACTCCAGTAAGCATGAATCGACGGGTCACTCGCCATTCTATCTGTTACACGGATTTGAACCCACGCAACCTATTGACCTAGCATTGTTACCAAGAATTCCGGACCACGATGTTCTTGAATCAGTCAAAACAATTCACAAAGTACGAAAGGACATTCCTTTGATAATGCAGCGTACACAAGGACAGCAATGTAATCAACATGATGCATCGCACGTAAAGCGGGAATACCAGGCAGGAGACTTAGTATTAGTTAAGGATTTTGCTAAAAAGAATAAACTTATGAAAAAATTTATTGATCCGTTTAGAATATTAAGAAAATTAACACCATTGAATTACGAGGTAGAGATTACTACGGCAGGTAGATTACGCAGCGATATCATTCACGTAGGTCGATTAAAAAAGTATAGCAGTAGATTGTAATTCTAGGAATATATTTGTTGTTATAAAATAAATAAGTCACGTTTTTGTAGAAATATAGGATTTGTTAGTTTTAAGTTATAGGACTTATTTACATTGTTTGTGTTTACTTAGCATTTTGGATAACTTGTTAAATTCCTTACGACTATAAGTAACGAGATATAGCCTATATATAAAATATTATTTTATTCCATGATTTTTAACTATGTGTAATATGTAATTTAAAATAAGATATCGTAGCAATTTTTTTTTCGTTTTCGCGAACTTTTTATGTACCTAGTTGGAAGTTTTAGTATATGGAAGTTTTAAAAATCATGCGTTATTATAAGTTTATCAATTATTTAGTGTCAGAGAACAGGTATGAGTAGATATGTTTTGTAGGTTTAATTTAATTCCATGGTTCTGATAAAAACTGAGTTCAAGATTTTACTTAACAAATTTAATTTAACGGATCAATTTTCTGGGAAGGGGAAATATTTAATTTAGTTCTAAACTAAAATATTCACAAAATGTCTCCTCAGATGAAAGAAATAGCGACTCTTCCGACGATCAAGAAGGTCCAGGAACAGAAGATTTATCACCACATTAACATATCCACCCTTATTACTGACAAATTTCAATTGATTCCTATTTAAACCCTTTCCTATAATCTTTGTTCATGAAGCTTCAAATCACTTATAAAACGTATTTCCTTTGAACCCCATTGCCCATTATCATGTTCCATGATCTATATCACACCATCATTGCTTATTTTCAGCAAGCAAAAATTAATGTAAGACAGTCAAAGCATTACAGTAGCTATCTACAGTAGAAGAGAACACTTTGGATGTACATCGCAGAGTGGCGAGTTTATACATTTCCAGCATTGGGCGAGAACTACATAGACAGACCATAACAGGCATTAGCGATCCTCTCAACTGATGTGGAACGGCTACGAGTACAGAGCTACATCCTCTAGACGCAAACGAAGAGGCTGTCACTTTGTATAATTTATTCCTACTTCTATAATTATGTACTTAGCACTTAAGATATAGCCTACATATATATTAGTCAATTAACCACAATTGTAAAAAAAATTAGTTTAAGGAATGCCTGTGTTTGTATTTGAGTGTGCGTGTGGATGTGTACGTAGCATTTATCCACCCCAAGAAATAGTCTAATGTTGGGACAACGTTTTAGGAGGTTGGGTGATGTTACGAAGTGAGATGAGGGAGAGTATTCATTTATATTTGAATTATATTAGAAGTAGAATTTTATTGGTAGCCTACGGTGATGAAGTCAAATCGCATAGTTGCATTTTGTAGTAAGCCAACGACCGAGCTAGACGAGTAAAACTGAGTGGGGACAGAGATGTTAAATAGAGGCGACTAAATTCGAGACAGGGCTTTTTTGGGTGGAACGAACGAAGGTGTACGTCGGGGCGACACGGGCTGACCGGAAGAAGCCACGAGGACAAAATAAGGTGAGGGAACATTTATTGTGAATATTTGGGGAAATTGTTCTAGTAGAATCAGTTTTGTTTGATTTATAATAAATTGAAGTAATTATATATTTGAGTGATATCCGTGTTTGAGAATTTTGGGAAGTAAATATATATTATTTGAACTCAGTTTTGCCCGTAGAGTTAGGCTTAGGATGTATTAAAGATTATTGTTTCTAAACATGTTAGTAGAGCACTGTATTTAATAGTCTATTTATCTGTTATTGGAATTAAAGATATGTTAAAATATTCTTGATGGGGTTTGAGTTATTGTAGCAAGTATATGATCCTCTCACGACATAATTATCAGAGCCAAGCGAGTAGTCTTTATATAAAGATCCCTAAGTAATAAGCCCTTCACCCTAAATCCGTATCAAAACAGTGCAATTTCTTGCATCTGTAAGCTTTGACATTGCCTCGTGTAAAACCACTTTATAAATCCATCTTTTGTTTTTGAGTACTGAAAAAAAAACTGAATATTCTGTATAAAATTGTGGATCCGGCGTGCGATTCACTTTTAATTATTAATTTTGTACTGTGTAAGGGAAAAAAATTCAAACTTGGTACTTAAAAAATGTCAATTACGTGACGAATGGATTAAAAAAAATGTGAAACACAAAATGGATGCGCAATGTGACTGTGGTTATAATGAGACCTTACAAACAATTTTATGATACAAAATAAATGGTTTTAAATTTACCATTGCTCTTATGAGATGAAAATCCAAGATGGCCGCCACTACAGCAGACCCTTAACCATAGAGTGGTCGCTGCAGGTCGAATTGACCCGCACACTTCTATTTTAATCTACCCTGACTGTACTAAATATCGTTTGGTCTTCAAACTACACATACCTGCTTAACTTATAACCCTCGTTAAGAGCCTGTTGTAGGCTATTATGGTTTTTATGGTTGATGTTTAGTTTTACGTGGAATAGTGTGTTTAGCAGTGTTTTTATGGTGTTTATAAGTGAAAATAGTGATGTTATAGTACTAGATAGATATATATTTTAATTGTTTATTTTTCTATTTTTGATTAATAATGGCAAGTGGCAACCTTACAAGAGTAGATACAAATTGAATTCACCATTGGATGATGACAGCATTCTTTTGAAATTGCAAGCTAAAATGAGCCCTCTGATATACATTCAGACAACGAATCCGACTATGGTAGTAATATTGATGCAGTTGAGGAAAGAGCTAATGATAACGAAAGATATACTGATCCAAAACAAAGTGCAAGTGAAGTGGAAAGTGATGGTGAAAGCATGTCAGAAAGGATGATATACCACTTACATTCAAAAGGTGGTTACCTCGGAAAAAGTGGTAAAACCTACTGGAAGAGTTCTGAGCCTTCTCAATAAATTCACACAAGACAGAAAAATTTAAAGACCTTCCAGGAACCACAGGAGATGCGATAAACGCTAAAAGCCCTATAGAAGCTTTTTTCCCTGGTGAAATACTGCAATAGTATATTTCATTACTAGTACCGAAAGTGGCACTTTCCGGTGCGCGCCCAAGTTTCATGTGTGAGGCGGAGCCGAACACAGGAATATCGAATTTCACGTGTGAGGCGAAGCCGAGCATGTGAAAGTGTGTTTCACGTACGAGGCGAAGCCGAGTACGGGAATAATTGGAGCAAGTGCCGGAAAATCACTTTCGGTACAAGTTATGAACGGTACTTTTCATCACGACGCAAAAATACACACAATGCTGAAGAAGAAACCTCAGTAAAATGCAAACTATAAGAACAGCTGATATAAATTGTAAGAATAAACGGCAAAGCGACGTCAGAGCGCGTAGCGGGCAAATGGAAAACTAATTGAGAGCAAGGGAAAACAAATTTAGAGCAAGGGAAAATCAGCTGATCGTTTTTCCCTTGCTCTAAATTAGAGCTTGGGAAACGATCGTTTTCGTTGCTACCAGCTGACATCGAAAGTAGCTACTTTCGGTACGGAGTGATGAAAACAATTTTAGAGTTGGTACACAAATTTATACATTGATACGAATAAGGACAAATATGACCGACATTATTTATTTATTTATTTATTTTTATTTTCCACAGACACATGACATAACTTCATTAACATATAAAATATTACACTTAAAAACAAAACTAAAAATCAATCTTTATATAATGAAATTACCATAACTTATAAAACAATGAAATTAAGATTTCTTACAAAATAATGAATTTACAATAATTATAAAATAATATTAGCATAGCTTATTATATAATATTAATATAACATTCAATTATATATTCTAAAATAAATTAAAATACTGTGGAAAACATACACTCTGAACAAACATTATGACTCTGAACATATTACAGTTGACGAAATGAAGTTTTTGGAGTACTGTATTGTGCAGTAGTACTCTAGTCTTCGCACTTGAATGAAGAATTGTGGGACAACGAAGGCACTGGCAAAGATTTAAATTTTTACTTAGAATGCTGACACTCGATGATAAAAGAACTCGTAGACATCTGTGTATATAATTTTTACAATCTAATAAAGCACTTTATTAAAATATCCAAGAAGTTTATGAGTTTTGATAGGTGCTGCCAGAGTATGCACAGTGACTACTTTGAGAAGTTACGGAAGAAGAACAATAACAATGAACACATAAATGGCTTATATACCTAGTCATACATTACTTTAAATAGATACTAGGTTATAATATTTTACTTTTTAGTTTTAAATATGTTGTTATATTAGAAAATGTAGTGATATCACATTTTTGGCAAAGTAGGCCTAAACAAAGACTATAAGTTAGAACTTCAGGCTATTTTTTTTTTTATTTTTAATGCTTGCGTTTCTGTTATACATAGACAATAATGAATAAACATTGTAAACATATACATAAGTTACTATATTAATTATTGCCTATGTGGCTATGTATAACAGAAACGCAAGCATACAAAAAATAGCCTGATCTTAAAACTTATATCCTTTAGTCACAGTATGTTTCCAATTTGTAAACATATATAAGTTAGTATATTACTCAAAGCATAAATTACTTCCGTTACCAATAAACTGTGTTAACGTAAGACTACAGTTGTCGCACACAAATGGATTTGAACTACTACACGACGCCATAACAACCGCCCGCCTCTGACCTGCACTTTTAACAAACTTGCTTGTTGACCCCACTTAACCGTTGTTCCCGTTCTTCAAACATGTTTGTCGATTGCAGACCATTACCGATAACATATCAGGATATCTCAGTATGGAAAGGTTTAATTCTGATAAAGAAATAGTAAACAATTACCTAATGCATTACTTTTGGTTTATAAACTGATATGAGAAAATTTAAAGAGCACATCTCATTGGTAATTTAGGTTCAAAAATTTCCTCTTAGCGCATCATACAAAATATTATTTTAGATTTTATAACGAATTGAATTATATTATTGATCCTAGTTAGTAAGTTTTCTGTAACTTACAGACACAATGGACAAACGTTTTGTAAATAAATATTATTTATTGATTGTAATTATGTGAATGTTTTAAAGAATAAAGTCATTCTGTGATAAACAGAAGAGGCTTCAGCCAGGATGAGAGCCTGGCAGACATATTGTACTATTTAGTTGCTCCACAGTTAAGAGATTAAATGCAGTCTGGGCTGGCTCAGGTCATTATACCAACTTTTAATCTTAAAGGTAAACGGTTCATGCAGTTCATAAAGGCTGCCTGAACGAAATATATTAGTAGAATTTGTTTCCGCCTAAGCCGCAAACTAAGTTCCACTCGCAGCGAAAAAACTCGCTTTACAAGTTTGCAGCCTCGGGGAACTGCTTCATTTCGCTCGCAGCGTATAAACTCGGCCGTCGACCTCGGATCGGAATATGCACATGGTAAAATACCCCACTTCGATTTGAACCGGGTACTTTTATGGTATTTTACGTTTTGATCGATTTTGTTTGAACCAAACGAGTTATAGTTATATGGTCATGTAAAAAAAAACTAAAATGTGCAAAATAATGTGCTACATTTATGTTTTTAGATAAAAGCCCGAAAGAGTCTCATTCTATAAGAAAATCTAAAAAAAAAAAAAACAGTTATGCCTACTTCCAGTTAAAAAACGTGCATCGATTGCTGGATTTTTTACACATGTGTGTAAAGTATACTATAAATACCTTATTGATTATCCACAGTCCATTGATGCAGCTCTCTTTCCCTGCACACTGTCGTCTTCATGGAGCACAGCACTTGACACAACACAATACACTTTTCACTCACTAACACTAACACAATCAGAGTCTATCAGCTGTTTAATGAATGCTCCGTCCGGTTCTTTTTCCATCACTGAAACAATGCAAATGGTTATATAAGAAAACTAATTTGTTTAGACGCCATTATAGTTCAACTAAAGGCACTCTTTGACAACATTAATATCAAATGAAATAAAAATTGAAATGCAACTGTTTTGCTTTGTGAAGTTTGTAGTCTTACTTAGAAGTCAAATTGTTTAAGTTTTCATTTTAGTGAACCTTTAAAAAAGCAGTGTTTGCCCGACACAAGAGACTCCTACATTTCATAATATGTTGAAGTTGTGCAGAGTTTTATTACCTTCTAATACTTTTTTTTAAAAAAAGGTGTTAGTATATTAGGTCTGTCTAAAAAGTTCAGTGAACGGTCTACTATATCGGTATTCAACGCTTGAAACAGCGCGTGTGCATGCGTACGCAGGCATGAACATGTCTGGACCTGCGATCTGTAGGGAATTGCACAAGGCTTCTACAGCAGTACGTTTACAGTCATTGCAATCAAGTGTACTGAATAGTATGCGTCGAAAAGCCATGGAGTAACGACAGAAACCAATTAGTTCTGCTTCAAATTGGGTAAAACTGCGCCAGAAACCCATGAGTTGTTGGTGCAAGTTTTCGGGCAGGATGCAGCAAGTAGGAAATGTGTGTACGATTGGTTTGCACGCTTTCGCTCTGGCAAAGAATCAGTGGAGGACGAACTGCGTTCAGGACGACCATCCACGAGCAGGATGCCGGAAAACATGGAACGTGTGCTAGTGATGCTAACAAAAGATTGTGGATTGACTCTTCGATTAATAGCAGAAGCAGTGTGTATTAGAAAAGACTCAGTGGGGGGCCATCGTCCTTGAAGAATTGGGCAAACACAAGATTTGTTCTCGATTTGTGCCACACATCCTAACAGATGATCAAAAAGCAAGATGTTTTTAGGCCAGTGGCGATTTCATCCATACGTGTTACCAGGATCCAACTTTTCTGGATTCCATTGTCACAGGAGACGAGACTTGGTGTTACCTGTACAACCCCGAAACGAAAAGACAATCAATGGAATGGCGGTCACCTTCTTCCCCGCGACAAACAAAAAGTCGTGTAAAAAAATCGAAAGGGAAGACCATGTTGATCACATTTTTTGATAAAGAAGGAATCATCCATAAGGAATTCGTTCCTGCTGGTGAAACGGTGAATGCCGCATTCTACTTGGAGGTTCTCAAAAATTTGTTGCAGCGCCTCCGGCATGTTAGACCTCAAATTTTCCAGATCGGAAATTGGATGTTAATGTACGACAATGAACCATCACATATCAGCATCATTGTACGCCAATATGTAACTCACCGTGGCGTGACAGTTAATTCATGTGACAGTACATTCTGTTTTTATGTTTTTATCATACCGTTCACCGAACTTTTTAGACATACCTCCTAGATGAGGGTGACCAGGGAAACTAAACACATCACCAAGTCTAAAAGCACCAATCAGAACAGTCGCTGACAAATAAATAGGAATTACAAGAAAAAACATAAAATAGAGTTAAGTTCTGTCATTATGTCTTCACTAGCACTAAAATGATTAACAAAAACCATCGACAACAATAAATTAGGATAAAATTGCCAAACTGTCACGCCACGGTGAGTC
>JAGFPH010006676.1:60878-75495 GCA_018207615.1 Philaenus spumarius
AAAAAAAATTAAATTACATGCCCTTAGATAAAATTGAACAAATAATTAATTAATTAACCCACCCTGAAAAGAACAACTAAAACCCTCCCGTTTTTCTGAATTAAATTTATAAGTAATTTTAACAAAGATTACAAGATAACATTTCGACAAAAAAAACAATCATTCATATACAGTAAAGTTTTACTATATAGCTTATAATATAGCGTGTACGTTTAACAAGGAAAGAGTTATTATACCTAATTTTGGTTTACCTGTTTAGGTATACGGTTGATCAACCAACATGTTTATTTTAAAAAGAAAATTTTGGAAAAATAAACAAATAAAAAATAATAGACTAAACTGAAAATAAATTAGTCTGTGACGTCACCTTTAAATTAGAATAAATTTAGAAGAATCCCTGGAGGATTGTAAGTGTCGAAAAGTAGCTAGCTGCGCACCACCCTTATATTATAAATAACTTAACCTAGACAAAAATTTAATAAATATACATTACAATCACAAGAGACACTCTGTAGAAACAACCTTTAAAATGTTTATGTAGATTTGCAGATATTAATAAAAAAACAGGTTTGTAGTTTAGTAGCTGGTGAATAAAATGTTTATGTAGACTGGTAATAAAGTTTGTAAATTATAACAATTCAAAATTAAAAAAAGATTATCTATAAGCATGTTTTCTATTCTTTTTTTTTTATATAAGTTGGCTGTTGAAAACTTTGAGTAGATGGTGAAAAGTTTAGCCAGACGTAGAAGTAGAAATGTTGAAAAGTTGAAGTAGAAAAGTTGAAAAGTTGACGTCGAAAAGTTGAAAAGTTGAAGTAGAAAACTTGAACCCAGTTAAACTGTAGAACAGACCAAACACAGTCAAAATTACTGATCTGACATTATGCAGAAAAAACATGTTTAAAATGGTGCTGCATAATGCTTGTTACAGTTTGTCAAAAACATTACAGTTGGAACATGCTTGATAGTAATAGCACAATGCTTTTTAAAGTTTATAGTTATTTCCAAACTGATTTTAAAATAAGTTAACGACACAACTGTCCATTAAACATATGGTTTTACAGAGTTCTTCAATTATGAACATTTTAAAGTGCAAAAGTTAGAAGCAAAAAACATTTACAGTCTGATTGTATAAACAAACTCATATATTTAGGTTAGATATGATTGACTCTAGTTTTAAATTTGATTAACAGAATTTTAATTAAAAGAAAGATAGCATTATATTTAGGCACAATTAATATATATATGGATGAATATCGACAGTTTGAAAATCTTAAACTTAATAATAATGAAAGCAGATCGTTACCTGGGTTAATACGGAGTGTATCTTGAAAGACGTTACAAAACATTACTATATGTTTTCAGAGAATAATCGACATTAACTTTCACTTTTAGAATACGCTGCACAAATAACTTACTCCGAAAACCTTACATTACATTGCACAAAAGGCACTTTCCTCCACAACAACTTTCACATTAGAAGCAGCCAAAAAAAAATACGTCTTATCATCATAGTAACATCAAGCAATATGTCGCCTGACGGCTTCTGGAAGCTTCGATGACTAAGCAAGAAGCTTTGACTACACGGAGTTGCTACCTAGTGGGCAAAAAGGATAACTGCTTGGAATAGGAGAAAGTCGGTAAAGGGAGTATGTAGTTTTTATTAAAGATAGAAGATTTAATATTGCGCCAAGCAAAATAACGGCACAGAGTTAGTGAAGCTTTTTATTAGTAAAAGTGTTTTTCCAATCGATTCAAAATTTCCGGAGATTATTACACCCTACATACAAACAAATTTTTCATCGTTATAATATTAATATAGATTACAGCCTACACTACACTCAATTCCACGTTCACCGTGCAGTACAGGTCCTACGGGAGATAGACTTGCTACTACCATTACTGGGAACATCACGTTTATTGTCATGCGGGTTGCGTCAACTGTCCGAGCGTTGCGTGGGAGTTGATATTTTTTAGTTGGCTAGTATCGCTGAAACTGTCGTTTAGATAACATGGCTTATGGGTGCTTTATACTGCACGGTCAACGTGGAATCGAGTGTAGTTAAAGCCTAACTTCGAGAAATTGTTAAAATTACGTATACTAATACTTCATGGTGAACTTGTGAGAATAGCGCATGTGCATGCATGGTAGCATTGTTTGCTTTATTTGTCTTAAATGTCTGATAAATGTTATGCAGGAAGTAAACGTGTTAGAACGAATGAACTCAACAAAATTATGTAACATGATTACGTATTAAAATATGTTCTTATCTTAGAAATTAGGTCCAACAATTTCAATCAAAAACCAATCCATAGATACTAATATTTGAAATTTATAAAATGTTTGTGTATGTGTCTTTCAATTATTTATGCCCATGATGCTTACTCCAGCAATAATGGAACCTAACTAAACAAATCTTTCACTTGCGGACTATTTATGTTCATTTGTTTAGGTACATCTCAACAGTCAAATAAACGACTAAAATTTTCTTTTATAAACACTGCATGGATTTATTTTTAACGTCTTGTGTTGCCAAGTGCCAAAACGTATGTGATACGGCTCACAAGGGACAGAGCATATCCTCAGGCAACGCGAGACTTGAATACGTAATATTTCGTATATTCAAACAAAATCCTTTACTTTATGTTTATTGGGATTTTGAATTGTAGTAGAGGCATTAGAGTTTCGTGTTGTATGTATTGTAAAGGTTGTGGTATTGAAATTTGGTTGCGAAGATGGTTTTGGATAACATTTGTAGGTTAAATAACTTAAAATAAACTTTTAATTTTTCCGAAGTTTAAAGGGTAACTCAGTTTAAAATATTTTGTTTTTGAGCCAAACTTGTGTATACAAAACTTTATTTGTTTTTCAAGATGCCAACATTTTTGAATTGATAACTTCTATTGGCCCGTTGGGCACTTTCGCTTGACTATGTTTCTGAAATCTCGCGCCACGCAAACTTTTTGCGTAGGCTCAAGTCAGAGCATGAAGATTGAATAGGCGATACATAGTATATAGAGACAAGTAAGCGCGTGGAGAGGGAATAGACGATACATAGTTTATAATAATACGTTATTATAATGATTATAATATTAATATATCATAATAATATTATATTATAATAAGTATGCGAAAAATAGTGACCATTATAATGTAAGCATTATGTATTTAGTGACTAATAACTGTGAGGAGTGATACTCATACACGTCAATGGAGTATCCATTCCTCACAGAGTAGTTTCTTCTAGACCAGATGGTCAATGCTTATTCTACTCTTTGGCTTTAATTGTGCATGCCACGATTCACTGGGGTTTGAGGTGAGGACCAGAGTTGTTAGTCATATTTCAAACAATTGGCGCAGGTTCAAACCATATACTTTAAAAGTAACAGGAGATATTGATTCAACAAAAAAATAATATTTCGTGGATATAAGCAAACCGGTAACTTTTGGAACTTCCTGTGAAATTCAAGCAGCATCCGAAATATTTTTTTATGAATTTCAGGTGTACAGAGATGGTTATTTTTGTTGTGGGAGAGTTTTGGCGAACCGATTGAGGGAGTAGGGAGACTAAGGTTTACTGAGGAACTGACGAGAGACAACTTTGATGTTCTCATTCCTCTCTCACCTTCTTTACGTGACAACTCAATGGATATTAGTGTGAAGGAAATACAGTCAGCTTCCAAATCCCAGGTTTCAGACGATTGTCTCCAAATTTCTCAATTTCCAACCCTATAAGAACAGTGTACATCATCATCTGATGTAGTTCGGTCGCATCCAGAACAAATGCCAAAAAACGAGGGGGAAAAAGACGAAAGCGTTTTATCTAATACAAACCGCGTAAAAGCACGTAGACAAGCAGTAAAAAAATACACACAGAATCAGCTAAAATACTTTAAGATGTAACATTTGCTGTAGGTAACCATATGATTGCAATAGCGAACATTGTCCAGTCAGCTAATAGTATAAATAGACAAGTAAGAGCGTGAAGAGGAAATAGGCGATACATACTATGTTATAATACGTTATTATAATATTCTAATTATTATTATAATAATTATCCTTTACATATTGAATTATTCTTAGAATTCTATTTAGAGTGCATACACTAATACCTCACTCAAAATCATTAGTCACTAAATAAATACTTCTTACATTATAATGATCACTATTTTTAGCATACTTATTATAATTATAATATTATTACATAATAATATTATTACATTACTATATTATAATTATGCAATTTATAAATATGATATAATATTTTTTGACAATATATTTACTTGTGTAATTTCTTGACCTTTATTCTCCTCTAATATTAATACGGATAAAAATATAAATGAGTCATGGAAGTTATCACTTCCAACGTGTGGTCTGGGACTAAAGATTGTATGTCAGTTAGAACTTCAGGCTATTTTCGTTTTAATGCTAGCATTTTTGTTATCTATACTAATATTAAAAAGTGGTAAAATTTGTTTGTTTGTTTGTATGTAGGGGGTAATCTCTGGAACAAATTAACTGATTGAAGAACTAGATACTTTTAACACGAGAAAACCCCGCAACAACAGTAATAATACCTTTTATAATATCTATATGAAATACAATCCCAACCAGTCGCTATTTATACAAATTTTAAACAGTTTGCTGTACAAGTTACTTTTATTGAAACGGATTGTTTTTATATTTCCCATATTGAAAGTTAATTAAATACCGGACCGATCGCTGTCTATGTTTAGTTACACAGCTGCGACGTTTTATTAAAACGAACAAAAATGTTCGAAACAGACAAAGTGAATATTTGTTGTGCCTAATAACGTCTTTCGCCTGTATTAAAAAAAAAACACATTTTTTTATAGGTAAATCTTGGATACTCTTGAAACACTGGGGGGATTTTAATGAAATTAGCTGTGCCTTCGTAGAGAGGGCGGAGGAGACACCGGAGCACCTGTTGTGGGATTGCCTCCTCTTTGAGGACCTTAGGAGAGAATGGCAAAGGAGAGGGAATGATGAGTGGTGGACGAGAGAAGAAGGAAGGTTTAGGGAATTGGAGTCGGTGATGGTAACGATTGCGTCGAATATGGAGAGGTGAGAAAATGATTGAGAATTGAGAAGGGATTTTGTCCTCAGAAGGAGGTTTTTCCCGGGGCATAAACTGAAGGAGGATCTTCCCTTCTCCCCTTAGAAGGAGGGATACTTCATGAGGAGGTTTATATTTGGTTGACGTTAGTAAATGTGAATCACAATATAAGTCCAAAGGATTTCGGAATGTGATAAGATGATATGATCTCAATGTAAAAAAAAAATATGTGCATTCGTAGTCATTAATTTTGAGATAATTTTACAGCGTAGTCTACTACTGAGTCACACCTATTTATTTTCCGTGGTAATATAACTCCTCTTGCAAATTAACAACTAAACTAAATATTTTTGTAAATAAGTGTAAGACCCATTTTTGAAAACAGTCTTGCTCTTACAGTTTTGTTTATTTTTAATGGGATCTTTTAGTTTATGTATAGTAGGTTATAAAGGTCCATTTTGATTATAGTTACGTAAAGTGAAGTGTAAGTGTAAGTTATGTGAAGTTTTATTCTTTAAGCAAGACTTGACAACTTATAGAAAAAGAATTTTCTACAATAAAAAAACTTAAAGTATTAACCTTCTTATATGGAACAAACTATATTTACGCAGAACAAATTGTTGAAAATTACTTTGCAACAACCTTATTTCTGTGGTGACCGGACATTAGACCACACTTTTGGGGCAACTACCTGGGTTGGGTCAGCTAGGGATATGTAAATATTCATCGCCGGACAATCAACCACACCTTTAACGAAGAGTGGGGGAGGGGAGTTGGAAGATATTAAAGGGAATGGTCGGTTAGGTTAGGTTAGGTTAGGCTAGGTTAGGTTATAATAATATATAATATAATATAATTGTATAATATAATAAACTAATTTGGCAAAACTTATTATGAGGACGAGACGGAGTAGTGTAGTAACAGCGGATGCAACAACCCTTGGGCCTACGACCACCCCCTTTAATATCTTCCAATCCCCCTCCCCACACCCTTTCTTAAAAATGTAGTGGATTGTCCGGCGAGTAATATTTACATATCCCTAGCTGACCCAACCCAGGTAGTCGCCCCAAAAGTGTGGTTGAATGTCCGCATATTTTCATATTATGTGGTCGAATGTCCGTGTGGTCTAATGTCCGGTAATCATTTCTGTTTCAACTATTGGTTTCGACCATAATTTGTATAAGCCTCCTCCGGAACTTTTTTTAAATTTTTAAAATTGAAATCATAAATTATATGTTTAGCTTTGTTATAATGAAAGACAAGGTAAAATTTAAAAAAAGTTGTCTTATCCTTAAATAAATTTTACTTATTTCATCTCTTTTAAAGTTTTTTTAGGTATTAAAAAAATATTGTAATAACTTTTTTGTTTTTGAACCATTTTGCCTAAAATTTTAAAGGCTCATTCTACATATATTAATACAGTTTCTCAACTATGCAAAATATTCTAGCTAGTATGTAACTTAAGTTATATGGTTTCAAATCTTTTGAAAGTTAAAATTAAAAACAATTCTTTTAAAAACTTTTATAAAATGAGTAATATAGCTTGTAAAATTATTCCCATGTGAAAAATCTGGCAAATCTTATAAAGATAAAGTGGTAAAAATTTCAAAGCTCTGTCTTGTATGGGTCAAAAGTTTTTCAAAATCTTGTGTTTGAAATCGGGGGAAAATTATAAGCGGCAAGTGGCGTTTAAAGTTTTACTATGAATCAAATATCAAAAATACAATGATTGGTACCTCTTAAAAGTCCCCTGCACCATATGTTTTACCTTCTTGGGCAATCTTCATCTCCTCCTCTTTCAACTGGCTGCTTTTATATAGCATCTACCTAATGTAAAATTATCCAAAGGGTCTAAACAATGTTCGGCACAATTAGCCTCTAGACCTATTTTACCTTTGCGACTGAACACGTACTTGTTCAAAATTTTACTAACTACTATTAACTGTAAACATAAAGATTAAACTCACTTCAAATGATCACAATAGTAAACATAACCTGAAATCAAAACAACAGCTGACATCAGCGTTGTCGCAGCAAACAGCTGGTGCAGTGCTAGATCATAGAAATATCACATATTTAATGTACTGAGGTACTATAACAATACCAAATTACACTATATAAATGTTTATTTCCTAAAATATTATAAATTATAAGCCTTATAAAACGTATTGCTATTTATTTTTTAGCTTGGAAAATAAACCAATAAAACATGCTGAACCAATAAAAGGAACGCCCATCAAGAAAGAGGTTGCGTGAAAAATGAAAAATTAGGGAGTTGCGCCAGCGTACTAAAACAACCAACAAAATAGGAAATAATTTTCAAAACGGTTTGAAACTTCACTCAAACCTTTCTAAGAACATGTACATTAATTTAAAATACAAAATACAATTTAATGAAAATTTACCAAAATTAACTATTTGAGGAGGCGTATCAAAACATGCAGGCGTACATTAAAATTCTTAATAATAATAAGATTACCTTGTTAGGTCCGTCACGTGACTTCTAGTCGTTGTATTCCTTACGACATGTTTCGGAGCCGAAACTCCATTATCAAGTTAAAATCACTCCGAAGAGATCGTCGCACATTAAAATAAATAAAACATATACACACATACACACTTACATACCACAACAACACATAGATACAATATCGCGCTTGATATAAACTTAGGTGCGCAACCTATCATTGTCGGTTGAATACTGCCGGTATTGCGTTCAGGGATCTTAAAGATGTTTATCTCTGTTTTCAATGGAACCGACCGACAAGCCGTCAATCTTAAGAATTACATGAACAGCATTAATTCCAAGATACAGTTCACGCTTGAAACTGAAAACGATAACCAACTCAACTTTCTCGACTTAACCATCAAAAAAAGAACAAACAAGTTCGAATACAAAATTTTTCGTAAACCCACTACAACTGACGTCAGCATTCACGCTCATTCCTACCATCCATATTCTCAAAAAATGGCATCTTTTCATAGTTTTGTTCATAGACTTCTCACTGTTCCATTGAGTAAAGTTGATTACCAAGAAGAATTGCTCAACATTAAACATATAGCCGTAGCCAATGGGTACAAGAGTACAATAATTGATAAGATGATTAAAAACCATAAAAAGAAAATGAACAATAAACACATAGAAACCCATAGCACTACTGATAATAAATATGTCTCGTCTGAGTATACGAACTTTTTACCTAACGTCCTAAAAAAAATCTTCAAAAAACACAACATCACTTTATTCTTCCGTACTACCAATAAACTATCAAAATTGCTTAGGCTTAAAACCTAAACACCTCTATTGAAAAAATGTCCGGAGTTTATAAAATCAATTGCCAGGATTGTAGTAAACATTACATTAGGTCAGACAGGGAGAGCGTTCATCGAACGTTACAAGGAACATCTTCCCAACAATAAGTCCAACATTAACAATTCCAATTACGCTCGTCACCTTGCCGAAAACAAACATAGCCCAGGTGACTTCCACGCTTCGGTAGAAACCCTACACATTCGCAGCAAAGGTAGACTAATGAATGCTAAGGAAGAGTATGAAATTTATAAAGCATTCAAAAATAAATCGGACGATATCTTGGATGAACAACTTTCATTTCACTCTCACCATTTATATGATACGGCCATCAAATATTTACAGAAGACAAACAGAGATAAACATCGTTAAGATCCCTGAACGCAATACCGGCAGTATTCAACCGACAATGATAGGTTGCGCACCTAAGTTTATATCAAGCGTGATATTGTATTTATGTGTTGGTGTGGTATGTAAGTGTGTATGTGTGTATATGTTTTATTTATTTTAATGTGCGACGATCTCTTCGGAGTGATTTTAACTTGATAATGGAGTTTCGGCTCCGAAACATGTCGTAAGGAATACAACGACTAGAAGTAACGTGACGGACCTAACAAGGTAATTTTATTATTATTAATTATAATAGTGACTTGGTACCACAAACATGCTAATCAAATTAAAATTCTTTGTACGCTTTCTTCGTTGAGTTCTATTACTTTTTAAATTTTAATGTATGAAATTAAGGTTTGTTTAGCAATTGTTTTTTAATATCTTGAAAACACCTTAAGTCAAACTGTAAAAAATAGATTTTGTTTCTTAAAATGGAGCCATTTATAACGATGGAATCATACAAAATGTATGTTTTAGTCACCAAAATATACAGTGGTTATAAAGTCACTTCCCTCCCCCACCTTTAACTTTTGTGTTTGTTAAAACAAACCAATATTCTTTGGGGAACGATACTAACTTAACCCAAAGTGTCTTTTAAAGCAATCGGAAATTTTGAGTGTCCCTAAAAATTGGGGATTTTGGGGGCAACTCAAAATTTTTAAACGGGGAGTATGGTCATGTGATACCTTATTTTAAAGGTATATTTAAAACTAGGAAAATGATATAAAGAAAATTAAAATCGGACCACCCAAAACAAAATGGCGGCCGTAAACTTGTTGAAATAAATCGACATGAGTTACTAATATCTCGAAAAGGAAAAGTTTTAGAAAACATTTCGAGAGACAAAAAATGTTTATTTCAAAATGCTTGACCTAAAAAATTGTATATTAAATGTAAATGCTAATTTTATTTTTACTCCTCCATCTTGGAAAATTTAAAAAAAATAAAATTTACGAAATCGATTTGGAAGCAATCGTTTAGGTCAAGCACTTTGAAATAAACATCTTTTTTTCTCTTGAATTTTTTTCTAAAAACTCTTCCTTTTCAAGATATTAGGAACTTTATGTCGATTTATTTCAACACGTTTAGGGCCGCCATTTTGTTTTGGGTGGTCCGATTTTAATTTTCTTTATGTCTTAAAAAGACCTTTAGTATGGTATCACAATGCCATACTTCCCGTTTAAACATTTTGAGTTGCACCCAAAATCTCCCATTTTTAGGGGACACTCAAAATTTTCGATTGCTTGAATAGATAATTTGGGTTAAGTTAGTATCGTTCCCCAAAGTATATTTGTTTGTTTTAACAAACACAAAAGTTAAATTGGGGGGGAAGTGACTTTATAACCACTCTGTATATAGCTAAATTGTTGTCCGTCTTTATTATTGGGAAAAATTCTGTTTTTGAAGCTTTAATCCTCAAGCGAACGAAGTATTGTTCGAATCAATTCTTGCGCTAAGTTATTCTGATATTTCTGAATTACACAGATGTTTGAAAGTTTTAATAACATTGTAATACAGTATTCCTTTTTATTGTAAAAGTTTTAATTAAACTCATTTATTCATACATACAGTACATTCACAGCAGAATAGCTGAACCGAATGGTTTAATACACCGGACTATTCTCAATACAGTCTGAAGTACAATAATTCCCAAATCAATTATTTGAAGCTATTAGTTTATCTTCAGTTTAGTTATTGATTTTTTATAAGACAAACGCAATAAATAAGACAAACTGCAATGTTATTATAATACTTTAAAATTAGATTTGAATTTTTTTTATTCGTTTTTCGTTTTAATAGCAGGTGTACCAGCGATATGTTTTCAGGTATGAGTAAATGAATAAAAGACATATCAGGTAATTATTGAGAGTTCATTGGCCCAAATTATATTATGAGTTTGTACAAATCAACCGAAGTTTCCCATTTGGATTTCAAACAAAATCAGGTTTGCGCCAGTAAGCGCAAAATCACTATTTTTGCCAGTTTGGTCGAGGTGCAAGTACCTATGAACATTTATTATGAGTACAATTAATTAGTTTACCTGCATTATTTTCTGCGATAAATACACCGGAGACCAAATAATTGAAAAACAAATATTGGTTTCTTTCCCATACATGACATGAGAGTATTATTTGCCAAGTTTTAGGTCTGTTTCAGGTTTCTAGAATGTAATCGAACGTTCCGGAACAGGAACTCCCTTTGATGGTTTTGACTCATCTGGAACATTATCGAACATTGTGGAAAAATAAAAAAAAAAACATTCTAGAACGTTCAAAACCATTTTCCAACATTCTCGAACCTTCTGGAAGATTATATAACATTAAAAAACATTATCCAACATTATCAGACTTCTGGAAGATTATACAATATTCTAGAACAGTCAAAAATATTCTCCAACATTTTAGAAACGTCTGGGAGATTATAATAACATTCTAGAACATTAAAAAACATTCTCGAACCTTCTGAAAGATTCTAGAACATTTAAAAACTTTCTCAAACATTCTCGAACATTTTGGAAGATTATATAACATTCTGGAACATTAAACAACATTTTCAAACATATACGAACATTCTGAAATATTATATAACATAATGGAACATTCAGAAACATTCTACAACATTCTCGAACGTTCTGGAAGATTATATAACGTAATGGAACATTCAGAAACATTCTACAACATTCTCGAACATTCTGGAAGATTATATAACATTCTGGAAAATTAAACAACATTTTCAAACATTCTCGAACATTCTGAAATATTATATAACATAATGGAACATTCAGAAACATTCTACAACATTCTCGAACGTTCTGGAAGATTATATAACATACTGGAACATTCAGAAACATTCTACAACATTCTCGGTCATTCTGGAAGATTACATAACATTCTGGGACATTCAAAAACATTCTGTAAAACTATATAACATTCTGAATCATTCAACAACGTAGTACATTCCAACATTCCGGAAGATTATACAATATTCTGGAATATTTAAAACCATTCTACAGTATTCTTAATATTCTCAAACATTCTGGAAGATTATATAACATTCTGGAACATTCAAAAGCATTTTCCAACATTCTCGATCCTTCTGGCAGATTATAATAACTTTCTAGACCATTCAAAAACTTTCTCCAACATTCTCGAACCTTCTGGAAGATTATATAACATTCTAGAAAACTCTAAAACATTCTCCAACATTCTCGAACCTTCTGATGGAACATTCTAGAATATTATAGAACACTATGAAAGGTTTTAGCACATTCAGAGACATTCTTGCCAGTCTCGACCACTTCGGCACTCGATTTAGGTTGATTCAACGACTTTTCATTGAACGACACCTTTTTGACACCCATACCTCCGAACCCAACCAATGTATTTTAAAACCGAAACCTTCTTCATGAATGAGTCATGGAGGTCTACCATACCTAGTAACACCGATAGGGCTGCGGGGTGGGTGCGGAGTTATTGAGGCTCGCATGGTCAAACCTCTTTTACTTTTACCAATGAATACTTAAAACATTTCAGTATTCATTGCTTTTACTACATATACGGTATTGATTAAATTTGTTTAAATGTGCAAATTAGCATTTATCTTTGATTTTCTCTGCTAAGTAGATTAGAACTTAATAATGATAAAGATAAGAAAACACATGTGTGTTTGTTTAGAGACAATATGCATTATCAAATTAGCATCGAAGCATTCAGCTGGTCACAGGTGTTGCGCTTCTGTCATCTGTTTAGAACTATCCCACAAACTGTATCATGCGATGTCACCTGATACTATTACTGCGTATATCAAAGGATTAAATGTATTGTTTGTGTTAGGTGATACGCGGATGGAGTTTGCATCTATATGTCTTTCAGATTTACTAATTATAAACTGTTAGCTGCTAGCACTGCTTACTTTATAATTTGTCGCAGTTTATTGATTAGTTCATAAAAGATGATTAATTATCGATTGCAGCCACACAACACGAACTATACAGGTTTTGGATAATTTATTTGCTATATAAAAACATTGTGGAGTATATTAATTAGCAAATAACCAAAATGTGTTTTAGTGACAGATATGTTATTCAGAACCGACGTGCTATAATATACAGAGTGAGGCAAAAGTTTGGAAACGGCTTAATATTTCAAAAAGTACGAGTCTTATGAGATAGGAATAAATTCAGTTATTAACAACCATAAAAGAACCACTTTTTGGTGAGTTTGAAATTTTTGACCGCCATCTTGGATCCGCCCTCTTGGAATGAACTTCATTTTTTTAAATGGGAAGGTGGTCTGTGATACATCATGTCGATGTAGAATTTCAAGAGAAAACCAACTGTGAAATTTGCACATCCATATTTTTACCCGATTTAAATTGGCGGCCAAAACAACGAAATCGTGTTTTCCGATTTTGTCCCATTTTGCTGTACTATTTTTTAAAAATATATTAATTATGTTTTTTTGGATTCAGAATCAAATAAGCTTTCAAATGATATGCCACCCAACGATATTTTTGAGTATTTAAATTTTTTAGTTACAGCCATTTTGATTTTTTCAAAATTGATATTGAGTGGTTCAACCAAATACAGTTGTGTGGCATATCGTTTGACAGCTTATTTAATTATGAATCCAAAAATAATCATAATTAATTTTTGTTTTTTAAATAGTACAACAAAATGGGGCAAAATCGGAAAAAACGATTTTGTTGTTTTTGGCCGCCATTTTGAATCGGTTAAAGATATGGATGTGCAAATTTCACCGTTGGTTTTCTCTTGAAATTCTACATAGAAATGATGTATCACATGACCACCTTCCCATTTAAAAAATGAAGTTCATTCCAAGATGGCGGTCAAAAATTTCGAACTCACCAAAAAGTGGTTCTTTTATGGTTGTGAATAACTGCTTCTATTCCTATCTCATAACACTCGAACTTTTTGAAATATTAAGCTGCTTCCAGACTTTTGCCTCACTCTGTATAGTTTTATAGTTATATAACTCTGAAATGGGATTTGACTTCTTAAAGTTTCTTTTTCGATTCAAATGAAGCATTCGTTTAACATAATTTAAAGTAAGTTTCTAAATATTTAAATTACCATGCAAGGTTTATTTGAGATTATAATTTATTCATTTTTGTTAACTCAACGTCCTCGATCTCTTGGTTAAACCTAATTGTACTAACCTCATTCCGTTTTATAGTTTTGAAAGTTTTGTAACGTTTTTAGCTTTCTCCATTTCTATGCATCAATTTTCCACTCCGAAACGTTCATATACAGGAACTTAATAATATCCCCAACCTGCCCCCACTACCCCATGGGGGGATTATATGCTATGGTAGCCTTAAGTCCAGCATACAACGTTTTGGTTTGTAAGCGATGGGTTCGCACGTACGGGTGTCAAGCCGCTTGTACCTCTTTAGTGATGCCCTAAAACTGTAGTCCGAGAAACAGAATATATCGGAAAACAAAGTTTTCAAAATGTTTTGGATACTGAACGTATTTCATACTTTATTAAGCTTTTTAGCCAAGAACGTATATTAACGACAATGTTTTAAGACAAATAAGTTCTATAGATGACTTTTGTAAATTTTAGTTTTTAATATAATTTTAAACTTTTCCAAAATTGTTTCCAATTATCTGTAACTAAACATTTTAATTCATTCCTCTTACTAAGCTAAATTTAAAATCGAATTTTAACCTATGTATGGTAGTTATAATATAAGTCGCTATTATTCTATGGTTAACATATTTAATTTGATACATGCAACAAATATAGAGGCAGGTTTTGCATTAGTGAAAGGTAAAAAGAAAAGAAGGTTGTACAGAAAGATATAATTTCCCAAT
>JAGFPH010006677.1:0-12255 GCA_018207615.1 Philaenus spumarius
CTTTATTTGACATAGGGCTCTTAATGTTGCTTCTGATGGGCGGGTGTCGATGCATTTTATTAATTTTATAATATTGATTGCTGATGAAGGGAGTGACGCCGGTGATATTGGTTGGGTTGAAGCTGTTTGTTGTGGGTTTGTGGTGGGTTTGATTGTAGGCGTAACTGTATTTAATGTAGTTGCTGGTAGTGAGTCGTTAAATAAGTCAAGCTCTTCGCGAATCCTACTGCGATTCGACTCAAGGGTGGCCTCTGGAGTGACTTGCCAAAGATGTAATAATTGGGTTGCTTGTGCTGCAGTCAATTTGCCGATCCATTTACGGTGGGGGGGTTTTGCATTTAAAGGGAAAGGAAATGGTGTTGGAACATCTAAATCCCAATTTATTTCGGTAGCCATAATTTTTGCTGTAATGGGTAAGTTATAGGCTTGTATTATTATTATTATTTATTTTGCAGTTGAATTATTATGTAATTACTGTTATTATTATTGTTTAGTAAGCTTATGTAGAGTTATTCGTTGATAGTTATTCAATATTGATTTATTTTGGAATATTATTGCGCAGAGAGTGGTTTTCTAAACGTTGCGATTTGTTAAATATGGTTGATTAAGAATATAACTATTAATAATATAGTAGGCTATGTATTTTATTAGTCGAGGCGATGATCGTCTTGAAAATATTTAGATCTAAGGATTTAAAAAAGAAAGGTATCTGAAAACAACAACAAGTATAAATACACACAATGCACTACCTGTAGGCACCAGGCTAGGTTATAAATCCAGATCACCAGGTTGTTATCGGTGTTAATGCTAAAATAAATGCTGTAAACAACTTAATTGTAGGAATAATATTTGTATAACTGACTGCTGTAAGGCAACTATTTACTAAATAATATATTTAACTATATGCCATTGATTTTGATTTATATATCTGGAGCATAAAACACTGCTATAATTTATAAGTTATTTTTGCTTTGGTTTTGCAATTATTTATTAAATATTGAACTATTTTATAAGTGTATACGATTTATTTGGTGAATTAGCTGTAATTCAGAGAGACATAATTATTTGAAAAATATTAACTAGGAAAAAAAATTTTTTTGAAAATAATAAAGCACGAAAATATACTAATTATCTATTTGAAATCACCAGTTCGATCTGAAATTGGAAAGGTCGGGTATATCTGTAAGCAATGAATTAAATATGAATGGAAAGAATTGGCAAAAGTTAAGATTATGTAGCAGTATAATACCTGTAAACAATAGATTATGAACACACCAAACAATTTACCTGCGTTTGTTTACTTATATCTTAGCTCCAGATGTCCGGGGATGCTTCAATACCTTGGTGAAGTAATATTCTGTTAATAACCTATTAATGAGTAGTTAGCCCAATAATAACTATTGAAGCTTATTTATTGGTTAAAGTGAACAATATTTAATTTGCATTTGCTTTTGGTCAACTGTTAAGGTGTTCAAATTTAAGGTGTTTTAAAATTATTGAATATTATTTGAAACTATATTTGTGATATTATCAATGTAGGGGCTATAGTAGTATAATAATATGATCATTGATTGAATTCGTTTTACAGAAATATATTACCTATAAGCAGAGAATCTGGTTAAGTATGATTTATCTATCTCAAAACTGTTTAAGATTGATTTAATTATTCAATGTTTTCTGAAAGTACTGTAGTTTGATGTAATGTTGCCACAGCTCTGATAAAAATGTCAAGTGTTACAATTCAGTTTAATTAGAAATAAGATTTAGATTTCAGAAAAGGTGAAATAATTAGGCTATATGTATGAAATATATTAGTGTAGGCGCAACGTGTCAATAACTATGCTGAAATGAACATGGTGTTATGTTTGCAGGTTACAGGCTAATGTACAGTGTAATACTGTATTATTGTTGACTAACAGATGTAGGCCAAAAGGTGTATATATTTAAAGCAATTTACTCGAAATTACGTTTCCTGAAATATTATCAATCAGCGTTGACAAAATTGGACTAGGCCTAATAATTATTAAAACCTATTTTACCTTAGATACCCTGAAATATGCAAAATAACTAGACATTACCACAGACACTGTGAAATATATGCAATGTGTGGGTAGCCAAACTATGAAAGAGTACTATCTGCTGTGAGTTTTTGTAAGACACAAAAAAGGTAGGCTATAAATATAAATACTTAATGTTGTTAACTGTTAAGGCGGTGCAGGCTGGCCTAAATATATGGTGAATATAAAATTTACAATGAAAATATATAGATTGGTATATTTATAGGTTATTGGTTAGGTCTTGCTATGCAAACAAACACAAAGTTCGTTCTACCCAAGGCAGTACTAAGTTGATTAGGCCTATTGAACAATATTGAACTTTACTTGAGAGGTTAGGTTGATCGAAGTTATTTTAAGTAGGCTGTCAATGAAGTAATCTGACTTTCAAATATGAATAAAGTAAGGCACTGCTAATTATAATATAGTAATAATAAGTTAAGTACTCACCAATGAAGCAGGAAATATATGCAAAAGGAAAACTAATATACCATATTATATGCAAAAGAAATGGGTGTAAAAATAAAAATATAGTGAACGTATAATTTAATTAATATAAGGTCAAGCGTGTCTAATTAGCATTAAAATATTTGTTGATTAAATTTATCAATAAAAAGATTTGTTCGGTTCGCAAGTGACTGGGTTACAAAAAATGAAAAACGTGGTTTTTCGCCGGCGGAAAACGGTGATGTAAAGTAAGCAAGGTCTGACACGAATAAAATCGGTTTACTACGCTAGGCTATCATTTAAAAAAAGCTCTGCAATCATTTACTGAGGATCGTAACCCGCTCATCTACCATTTAATGTAGGTGTGGATCGTAACCCGCTCTGGTACCGGTTGGAAGCGTGCTGGGCCCATAACCCAGAGGTCCGTGGATCGTAACCACGCTCTGCTACCATTTACTGTGGCAGTTAACCCTTTGATGTTATTAAGGTAATAACTGCCCAGCGTGTTTTGCGTCGACTTAGTAAAAATTATGGAAGTCGTGACTGGACTACTCGGCCCAAAATGGCCGTTACCCACACACGCAGAGGAATTGAATTAATATCAACCCAAACTAACCGATTGCCTTTACACCAAACCTGGTAATCCGATTCCGCCAGCTTTTAATGAGCCCCTAATTAATTATATATAACTCTAACTAATTAACTCTAAGTTTAAACTAATTACTCTAGTCACTGAACACGAAACGCTTTATAACCGAAAGAACTTATCACAGTTAAATATTTAATTACGAGTGCGCGATTGATTAAATATGTCGTTAGGCGATAACCGTTTAAAATATATAATTAAAGTTTGCTTATGGCATAATTTACGAGGTTTTGAGTCACTGTGGAAAGTTGCCGGCCGCAGACGATATGACCTGGCTCTCTGCGTAGTTTCTTGCTCGGCGTATCCCACTCGACTGCAGTACTCGTTCAAAGTCACGGCCAAGGTCGGGTTCTGCGCATGCGCGCAACCAGTTACCAATTACTGGTAACTCGTTGCAAAGTTGCCTGAAAGACTTAGAAAAATTAGTTATTTTATACAGGAATAAGGTGTTAAATAAAAGTATAAAATTGATGAATTTTATGGGTAAATGTGAAACACGGGAGGTGGAAACATTGTTCATGGAAGTCACAATTTTGTAAAATAAAAAATGTTAAAGTTATAAAGAGTTAAAGTTATAGGAAATTCTCAAATTTCATCAAAATTAAATGAAAAAGATATTTTTGAAAAGCGTAAGAAAAATTGTATAAAAAATGTTAAATAACAAATTAAGGAATTTTTGATATTTTAAAAGTTAGAGATAATTGTTAAAGTTTGAAGGTGAAAAAGCACCATGAAAAATGAAAAAGGGAAAATGAAAAAGTAAACAAGTTGTAAAGAAGTAAAAGTTTTATAAGATAAAAAGTTTATAAATTGTTAATTAATTAAAATAATAGGTGAGAAGGTTCATACCTATATTTTGCTAAAAATAGAATGAAAAAGGTGGTAAAAATAATAACATAGTGTTAAGAAAGTAGTAAGGGTATAAAATTGTAAATCTCAATCGAAAGTATCAATTTTAAAGTTAAAATTCAAATTCAAAAGTAAATGTTAAATTTGGCAAATTTTGCAAGTCCCAAAAACAGAAGAAAAATCTTCGGACAGAATGGAAATTTTGGCTAATATATCATAAAATAATAACCAACATAGAAGAAAAAAGAAAAAAGATTTTCCTTCAAAACCAGAAAAGTTTTCGCGAGGAAAAACCGCGGAATACGCGAGGCAGCGCCATAAGTGAACCAAACGTAGTACGACCATCACTCAAGTTTGAGAAGAAAGGAAAATGTATCAGGAATACGATTACGAAAACCGCAAGTTCATAAAAGCAGTTAAAGGAAAACTACGAGGAAAATAAGTAAGACAATAGGAGAAAATGTTAGGAGGGGAGATCTAGATTAGCTGATGGCAAGGCCTAACGAAGAAGTTAGTGGGGGTAGTACCAACCTAAAACTTAAAGAAATCAATGCAAGTTGCATGGCAAGATATCGAACAAGGAATAGAAAAATAAGAAAGGCAGTTGGTACTCGGAAGGCGGCAAAGGAGGCTATATAAGCGGAGTACAGCGGGAGCCGCGGTTCTCATATATCTAGCTCAGATATATCTAACGACCTATCTCAGATATATCTATCGCTCTATCTGGAAGCTGGAATCGCTCTCTCACTCTTTGAGTTTTTTCATTAGATCGACGTTGTTAGACGGATCTGCGATGTTATAGTAACGTACTTAGAAGCAGTGTTTTATAAAGACAGCAGTAAGATATGTGTCAATCAAACAGTGAACATTTTAATTAATTATAATATTATGCGATATAATATTTCAAGTAACAGTTTTCATTAAAATTTAATCAAACGTAAATACGAGTTAAATGAACAAAGACAGTGTAAAATCAGTTAGTATTACAGACAGTGAAAAAACGATTGAACAGTTTGAGTGAATTACGCTATAGTTAATTATATAGCGGGCGCGTCAAAAAATCTATAAATGACGTAGTCTACAAGAATCACAGGACTGATGTAATGACAATAACTGGAACCACACATGGACTTTGAAGGACTACTGGAATAAGAAGCGGAAACCAAATCAGGGAAGGCGTTGAACCAAATCAGGGAAAACGTTAGAAGACATCAGGGAAAGTCAAACCAGGCAAAAGCTGAGACCACGAGAGACGTTCAACCGCACCAACGATAACCGGACTTCAGGGAAGCTGTATTTCAATCAACATTCTTGGGAAAGGTGTTCAGAGTCCAGGGTCGCAGTAATAAAAGGTCTGTCAGAAAAGTTACGATATCCCTTATTAAAATATTGCCTGAGTTAAAGTTAAATAATTATTGATACTGGGTTGAGATAAAAAATTAGGTTTTTCAAAATATAAAATTATTAATCTTGTAAATTAAATATATAAAATCATTTTCATAATTAAATAATTAAATAATAAATATTAAAAAGGAAGGAATAATTAAGTATAAATGAATAATAAATGGTTCTACCTAAAAGAGTTAAAATTTATGTAAATAATAAATTTAGTTTAAAATTTATGTTTTTGTAGTGGAAAGAACCACAGAGTATTTTGAGTTTTTTATTGAATAAATTTTCTTTTGATTTCAATTAATATAATTAATTTACCTTGTTCAAGAGATTCCTATTATCTAAGTATCATATATGATAAGTTGTTTTCAGTGTATGATCAATATTGAAGGGCGGGAACGCAAAGTTGGCATTTCCAACGAAATTTCACAAAGCACAAATAATTTAATTATTCTAGGTAAAGTTCCACTGTTCTCACTCCTCGGAGATTGTCAAATAAATATAATATTAATTACTGAGCTGAGCAAATTTAAAGTTAATAGTAACTTGAATAACTGGAAGGAATTTAATAAAATATTTTTATTTAAGGTGACTATAGGCATAGTTATCTTAACCAGAGTTATATCACCTAGGCTATTAAAATTAATTTGCCTTAAACTTCCAGTAGGTGATAGAATCTCTTTATTCTGTAACAAAGTAGGGAAATCCTACAGACAGACAAGCGTCGGGGCTACATTGCAGAGGTGGCTCCCGAACGTCATAAAAAAGGTCTGTCGTTGCAGGGTTGACGTCGCAACGTGGGGACAAAAGGAAAACAAACTTCCTCCCCCAGCGTCGTGCAACTCGTGCGTCGTTGCAATATATATCTTACTAATTTAAGAACCTATGTTGATCGCAACACCTTATACCACATTCGAGCACAGATTCCCCACGCAGTGTAACAATAATTTAACCAAACAAAGGCCTTAGCTACCAGTGCAGTAAACAATGTGGTCGTGCTATTTCATCAAGCAGGAACAATATTGTGTAACCCTCCTGTCACTATCAGCTGGGCGTCAGCTGTTCAGCTGTGCATGAATGTATCAAATGTTTGGTCAAATGGATAGTCTTGTGAAATGCGTTTCGTTTGAGATTAGTTAAATTCCCTTTACCTCTTTCAATACATGTGTGTATTTAAGCTCACCAAAATAAAACAGTATGAAAAGTTTAGGTCGGTTCTACAATTATTTTTGATATTTTAAGTGTTGGTTAAAGCTTAAATTTTATAAGATTGATATCCCCTTAGTACGTTGTCTGCAATGATTGTAATTCATCTGGCAGTACTAACAGTTAGATTTCGTGATTTTTGTTGATAGAACTGGCAATAATATCAGCTTTCGTGATTAGTGATTAGCTTTCTAGATCCGACAACATTGTAAGTAACCTTTAGAGATTTTTGCTGATATGTTAACACTGTCAGCTTTTTCGATTATTGTTTATATATATGACAACACGTCACCTTGTTTGATTTATGTTTATAAATCTGGCACCACTGTCAGTTGGCTTGTTTGGTAAATGTTAATAAATATGGCAACAATGTCGTTTAGCTGTTGTGATTAATGTTGATACATCTGGCAACACTGTCAGTTAGCTTGTTTGATAAACGTTGATAAATCTGGTAATATTATTACATAGCTTTCGTGATTAATGTTGATAGATCTGACAACACTGTCAGTTAGTTTGTTTGGTAAATGTTAATAAGTATGGCAACACTGTCGTTTAGCTGGTGTGATTGATTTTGATAAATCTGGCAACATTGTCAGTTAGGTTGTTTGATAAATGTTGCTAAATCTGGCAACACTGTCAGTAAGGTTGTTTGATAAACGTTGATAAATCTGGTAACACTCTTACTTAGCTTTTGTGATTAATTTCGATAAATCTAGCAGCCATGTCATTTAGCTTGTTTGGTTAATTTTTATAAATCTGGCATACTGTCAGTTAGCTTTATTAGGACAGAGGCACTTTCGTCAGGTTAGTGTGGGGGGGGGGGAGCAGTATCCTAGATTCCGACGCATGCGAAGTAGGACCAGGTTTTTTTGCGTGAATGTAAGGATTTTCTTATATAATTGAGCGATATAAACCTAACCTAAAAAAGCTTATGGTAGTGAATAATAATAAACGTAGGCCTAATCTAAATTTGCTCGGTTGGTTGCTATGCTAATGAATTTAAATGTTTATATACTTAATGATTGTATAAACAAATTCTCTTTATGTTGTAAAAATGTTCAATTTATTTTATGTTTCACGTCTGTCCGCGAAATCCCTGATTGTGTCCATAATTTTTAAATATGAACCCAAATATTTCCGGGATGGAAAGTAACCTAGTCTCTGAAAAGTTTTCTACATGAAAATAAAAGTTTCGTCAAAATTGGTTTAGCCATTTCCGTAGATTAGTCCCGACAAACAGATAGATAGATAGAAAAGACTTTATATGGTCTTCTCTTTCACTTAACCCATAATTATACAATTACAATTTAACATTAAACATATTTACATAATTAACTTGAGCCTAAAACAAAACATAAATACTCAATAAAGACAAAGAAAAATCTTAAGCTATTATAGTTTCTTAAACCTTACAAAATAAAATAACCTAATTTTAAACATATTTATTGAGGTAACAATAAAAAATAAACTATTTATAACAACATTCACGCTCACATTCATTCATCATAAAATTTAAATAAGTAAATGAATCAAATTCCCTTTCCTACACACCCCGAGCAAAGATATCAGTCACGTCCATACTATTCATGAAATAAAGTTTCAATGATTTTGAAAATTGAGCACGGCCATCAAGAGTTTTAAGGGAATCTGGTAGCGAATTCCACAAGCGTCATGCCGTTACTGTACAAGATTTGTTATATTTTACAGTTCTGTGCTTGGGGACGATTAGCATTGTCGACCCCTTTCTTGTACTTTCTGTACTTACATCCGAAGCAAGAACAAACTTATTTGCCAAGTAAGTCGGCACTCTAGTTCGAAGGACGGAATGCAGTGTAGTTAAAATATGAAAATATCTAAACGCATCGAGTTTTAAAAAATATAATTGTTTATGATAGGGACTAACATGATTATCACGTTTTAAATAGAAAATAAATCGAATACAATAATTTTGAGAGCGTCGGAGTTTATTAGCCAATTCCACAGTCATATCACTGACTACAGTGTGGCAGTGGTTAAGATATACAGACACTTCAATTTTACTTTCTCCACCCTATACGTAGTATATGGAGAAAGTATTGTTTTCGTAAAAATGTTCGAATTTGAACTTTCAGTTGAATTATCTGTTTTGGTGCTCCCAGAACCCCAAAAAATTGTTTAGTGCAGATATCTGTGTTGGTGCTCCCTGAACCCAAAAATATTTTTAGTGGAATTTTTTGTTTTGGTGCTCCCTGAACCCAAAAAAGTGTTTTTAGAGTGGTGTCTGTCTGTCAGTCTGTCTGTATGTATACACGAACAGAGAGGACACTATTGGTCCGATTTTCATAAATTTGGTATGTAGGTACTAAACCCTAATATCTCCAGGCGTTTTTTTCATTTTTTTTAATTTTTAATTTTTAAGGGTAATTTACCCCTAAAAACCCATAAAAACGACAAAAACGCAAATTTCTCAAAAACGGCTCTAACGATTTTGATCAAATTTTCAGTGCTTAAGATGCCAAACAAAATGACACCACCCGCTTTTATCAAAACTTCGGCGTTTTATAATTATGGGGAAATGTTTAAAAATAAACAAATTTGTGTTGTCAATCTAGCATTGCGTCAGCGGCCGCACGGGGTAGCACCACGGTAGCGAGCACGGCCAGTAATTCAAAGGTCGCGCGATCGAATCCCGCCTAGGACAATAATTTTTTTATACGATTGATGTAGGTAGAATATTATTTTTTGTTTTGTTCTAAAAAGTAGTAAATAAAATAATTAAAAACAATATTATTTTTACTACAGTAAGTTGGGAGAAAGTTTGTGTCAGTTAACTGATACCGTTTATTATTTATATGTATACATCAAGGCTTGGCATTAAACATTGTCAAAACGTTTTACAAATTTCAAAACTATAAATTTATGTACCCCTCCAGATTTCCGTTTCTGCTAACTCTCACGCGCAATGGCGCGTGGAAGCTGTAAAAAATCAGTACCGAAAACAAACTTTGTCTAAAAGGTAAACTTTAACTTAATTCAGCGCAGCAAGGAGGGGTGAAGTGTGCGTTCGTTTCGAAACTGTTGCAAGAAACAATCAGCAGTTTAGTTTCGGTAACTTTAGATTGGAAACGTGGAACCAGTAAGTGTTTCAGTTGTTAAGAGACAATTACTTTCTTTTTGCTTAAGTAAATTTACTGTTTACTACAGTTAGTTTAAACATAAGTAAAAATAAACGGTACCAGAAACTGGCACGTACTTTCTCACAAACATACTTAATTATTAACACGTTTACTGCTAAGGATGCACATGTGAGCTTGACACTGAACACTATGAGAAGTGGCCGACGCACAGGGCATTGCACGCTAACCCCCGTATTGCGAGTATTTTCAATACACAGAGCACTGCGTGCTCGCACTCCAACCCCCGTAGTGGGAGAATTTTCAATACACAGTGCATTGCGTGCTTCGCACGCTAACCCCCGTATTGGGAGAATTTTCAATACATAGTGCATTGCGTGCTTTGCACGCCAACCCCCGTATTGGGAGAATTTTCAATACACAGTGCATTGCGAGCTTCGCACGCCAAACTCCGTATTGGGAGTATTTTCAATACACAGAGCATTGCATGCTACGCACGCCAACCCCCGTATTGAGAGTATTTTTAATACACAGTGCATTGCGTGCTTCGCACTCCAACCCTCGTATTGCGAGCATTTTCAATACGCAATGCATTTTAAGCCTATGTTAGGAGAGTAACTAATAAATATTATTATTATTAGCTAACGAGAATTTTTTGAAAGATGCGGTTTTTTGCTTACGGTAGGGTACATTAAGGGCTACAAATAAGACAAATTTTATCAAAATCGTTAGCACCGTTTTTTATAAATAATAATAACTGATTTTTTGGCCGAAAAGGGGGTTGTTTTCAAAAGAATTTTCGTCCATCTATACAGGTCTAATTGACATGTTTTTTTTGCAAATTCGTTCGAAATCGATCTAATAGTTTTCTCTCTAGCTTTGTATACATATATAAACATACAGATAGACATTTTGTAAAAAACACTTTTTTGGACTTAGGGGTCCCAAAACGGATATTTCCACAAAAATCTCAACATCGATTTTTTTTGAGATCACTATACTTTTTCTATACTATAGTATATTGAGAAAGTAAAACCTGTTGGCAATATATTTTAAATAACCATGACACCTTATTAGGTGAATAATGTGAAGAGATCTATTAAAAATTAAATTTAAACAAGTTTGCTATAGGTGTTTAGATTTACAAAATAAACATTCTTTTTGGTGAAATTCAGAATGAATTTTTCATTATTTTAGATATTGTTTTGCCAATGTCTTCATGAAATAAACACAAGGGAAACAATTTACTCGTAAATGGAAAGCTATCCATATTTCAATACACAGTTAAGCGAGATTCATAATGTAAGCGTAAATCCATCCAGTATTTACGCAGAGATGAATAAATAAACTGATACAGTTGAAATAATTGATTGGGACGAAATTAGAGTTACAAATACTACAGACGGGTCCGTTGATAATTGTATTGCGCATACAGGGTGTGGAAAAAGTCTAGGACCGGTTTGATATTTCGTATATAAAGAAAATTTAAAGATATATGTGATTGAGGAACCTACTCTACGTAACTATACTATATTAT
This sequence comes from Philaenus spumarius, assembly GCA_018207615.1. Lineage (NCBI taxonomy): Eukaryota > Metazoa > Arthropoda > Insecta > Hemiptera > Aphrophoridae > Philaenus > Philaenus spumarius. Next base: position 11,245 of record JAGFPH010006677.1, read on the forward strand.
TTCAAAAACATTATCCGCCATCATGGATCCGCCATTTTGAATGTAACTTTGTTTTTTTTGTACATGTGATATATCATTTTGATGTAGAAGTTTAAGAGAAAACCAATGGTGAAGATTGCATATCCATATATTTAACCGATTGAAAATGGCGGACAAAAACAACGAAATCGTGTTTTTCGATTTTGCCCCATTTTGCTGTACTATTTTTTTAGTACTAATTATTATTCTTTTTTATTCAGAATTAAGTAAGCTTTCAAACGATATGCCACACAACGATATTTGATTGAACCACTCGAAATCAATTTTGATAAAAACAAAATGGCTGTAACTCAAACATTTTAAATACTCCCAAATGTCGTTATTTAATGGAGAACGCGTGTCATTAAAAATTGTATTTAATTTACGGATTCACACTCTCACAGACGAATTGCACGCCTGATTTGGTCCAAATTTGGTACATACGTTGAGTTTCTTAGTCGCCTTAGTTTCTTAGTTCCCTAGCCGACAAAATCAAACAACGGGAATCTCTCTTTCTACAGGTAATAATTTTTTTAAATAATAACTAGAATAAAGTGTGTTTATGGTTTATGTACAAAAATAAATATATGATATTTGTCAGCACATTTTGTTTTTTACACAACCTTCTAGCCCGTCTGATTTCCCAAAAACTACCAAAACGTAAAATACCTAAAAGTACCCTGTTAAAATTCACGTGGGGGGGGGATTTTACTGTGTGGGCATCTTCTGATCCGAGGCCGACGGATGCAAACCCGCGAAGCTAAACGGTCCATAATCCGTTGCTACAAAGTCAAGGTATATAGCCATATATTTCCTATAAGCTAGCAGCTATTCAGCGCCTTCATTAGTAGACCAATTTCCCAAATAGTTGGTCGAAACCCTAAAACATATAAGCTTAATTTTGGAAATTAGCTCGACTCACGTCAGCTGTCCAGCTGCGTGGTGAAATTATGTTTTAATATACTGAAGGTAAAACATGTTTCACAACTTTGC
>JAGFPH010006677.1:12355-26924 GCA_018207615.1 Philaenus spumarius
AATTATGTTTTAATATACTGAAGGTAAAACATGTTTCACAACTTTGCGAGTCTTTTCCAAAGTTTACATTTTAAGTTAAACATAAAAACCGACGGAACTTTCAGTGATATTTTCTAAAAATCTTTAATGTTACAAGCTCGACAGACTTTTGTAATTAATCTCTAGCGTAGCATGTGATATCAAAACCAACATACTCCAGTTATTAGAAAAGTTGTACAATTTAAAGTTGCACAAAACTAACTATTCCAACTCGAAGTTTCAAGTACTTGGACATACCAGCTGTGAGGTACGTAATTTCTGAAAATGAGGTAGTTTTGTTTGAACAGACTTTATTTTTCTGTTTAACTAGATAAAGTTGTATTTTTATCCGACAAACTGATGTCGGCTTATTATATTAAATAATTTTGCCTGTGTTGTAAATAAAAAACCTTGTTAAGGTTTTTAAGGAATCATTACAAAAACTTCCGAGTACTATTTTGTACTGATCGCAGAGCTCTATAAAAATAGTTTTATTCTACATTTTGAGTTATTGTTATTGTTAAATGTGTCAATAATCGGAATGATGAATAGTGTATGGAACTTGGACCTAAAAGTATTTGGTTGTACTAGGAGCAAAAAGTATTGTGCGTAAGAAATTAATTGCGGTACTTTAAAGTTACAACAATTTAAAAGGTTCAACGGCTTCCCGACTGATAGCAGCACTGTCGCCCATCGGGTAAATCGCGTTTAAAATCTGTAGAAAAATTAATAATGTAATTTAATTAACGAAGTGTTCGAATGATTCTAGTGCAGTATGTAAAAAGTATCGTTTATAACTTCCTCTTTTTGGCGATTGATAGCTTTTTGTACCTTGTTCAGCGATGACCCGCACAAAAAACTATAATATCGCACCATAATCATCCACTTTAGGGACTAGTTTTGAAATACACTTTTTATAAAAAATAAACGGTACCAGATAACTGCCACATACTTTCTCCCAGTTGAAATTTTATACCTTCCCAAGAGTAGCATAGGAGGTGGTTATTTAGAATTGCAAAAGTAGGAAAATGTTACATTGGAAATTTTTAGATGCATGTAACACACATCCATATTATATTATTATTATTACTTACACTATTCGATCGATTTCGAGCAAATTTGCACCAAAAATGTCAATTAAGCCTGTATAGATAAACGAAAAATGTTTTGAAAACATTTGAAAAACAACCCCCTTTTTGACCAAAAACCCCCAAAAATCAGTTATTATTATTATTATTACCTAAACGAAAATTTTTAGAAAGATGCGTTTTTTGCATATGGTAGGTTACATTAAGGGCTACAAATAAGCAAAATTTTATAAAAATCGTTAGAGTCGTTTTTGAGAAATTTTGATTTTTCTCGTTTTTTTGCTATTTTTGGGGGGTAAAACCCCTTAAAAATCAAAAATTTTAAAAAATGAAAAAATGCCTGGAGATAATCCAGATCTACACCTACATACCAAATTTCATCAAAATCGGGAACCTTTTTTGGGTTCAGGGAGCACCAAAACAGATATTCCACTAAACATTTTTTGGGGGTTCAGGAAGCATCAAAACAGATAATTCCACTAAAAATTCAAATTCGAAAATTTGGACGAAAACAATACTTTCTCCATATACTAAGTATAGGGTGGAGAAAGTAATATAAAGCTTACTTTCTGAAAGGCCGCTTTAGGAATGACTGGATTCGGGCTCAAAAAAAGAAATGATATCCTTTATCCGTTATAACATTTTTTGTTGCATCCTTAATATAATGGGTGGTATAATAAAATCTGACGATTTTAAAAATAAAATAACGTTATAGAAAATAATATTTACAATTCATTGAAATAGTCAAAATGTGTACGTAATTATGCCATTTTAATTTATCGAATATAATATCGGGTAGCTGTTCCCCACCAACATTCACATATGTTTCTAATCTTTTCTGGAAGTTATCCATTATTCGACGTACTTTGGACATTGGTATTGCTTCAACTTCTTTTCTTACGCATATCATTAAATCGGCAATGGACTGTAACAAAACCTTTGCTATTAAGATAAAAAATCACAAGCACTTAGATCCGGAAACCGGGCAGGCATAATGACATCAACAAAAAGTAAAATGTGATGCACCAGTTCTTTGTAAAACAGTCATTGACACATCTGAGGTTCTTGCAATCGCTCCATCTTGCTGGTACCATAGCGAGTTCATTTCTATTTCAAACTGTTGCAATTGTGGAACTAAAAAGTTCTGAATCATTTCAACGTACCGTTTTTTATTCACAGTAACTCTTTCGCCGTTTTCATTTTTTCAAAGAAATAACTCCCGATAACTTCGAAACGTGTGACACCACACCTTATTCACTTTTTCACTATGCAGAGATTGTTGATGGGTTTCCCTGGGTTTCTCTGTTGACCATTAACGTGAAATGTTGTATTCCTACAAGGAACAGAACTACGACGAGGAACATGCAAACTGTTGCGATATAACCGTTGCATAGCAGTCACTGACTAATTATTTAAAAAAATCTTCGATAACAAAAACACGATTTTAAACTGTACATTGATCCGTGTTTACTGAAAAGGCATTAGCTGTGTTCTCAATTGTTGCAACAATCAACAGTCTGAACAAAATATCAGCTGAGAAACAGCTGTTTAAAAAGTGTCAGGCTATATTGGGCCACCCGTTAATGTACAGTATCTTATACAAACGATCCTTACTCTGATACTAAATATGATCTCGTACGGGAATGGGATGATAGATACATCGGGCACTTCTGTAACTAAGAAGTATGAGGGATGCCGCAGAGCGAGATACAAACGCTCCCGTACCTGAAGTGAACGAGGGAAGTCTCAGAAGAAGCTCGACACGCTCCCTTATCTGAGGAGTGATAGACCAGTAAGACGGAATCAAAAACACCTCACGTTTACGAAATTCCAGTATGTGGATCAAAGCTATTCTAGAAAGATGTCTTATTAAATGTACGTATAATATAAACATTTTAAACTGTAATGTTTAAAATTTACCTCTGTTTAAAATAATTGTCTAATAATAATTGTCCAACTATAGTAAATTTAAAACTAATTTTATTTTATTAGAAAGAATATTAAACTTTGCAAGTTTACTTTAGAGAAGTACATTATCGTTTGCGTATTCTACGCCATAAGTCGTAAATGTTAATTGTGACATCAACTTCAAAAGCATAAAATTGTGTTAATGGATCATAAACTTCTAAACCATGTTAGTGTTCCACAGTTTAGCATAACATTGAAGTACTTTAATAACTACCAGTTGCTCCGCCCTGCTCTCTTCGCTCGCCAACCCCGACGGCAAACCAATGCAAACAGATTATTGTATACTATGATATTTTCACGGACGTGACGATTGAGCGGTGACATATATATATAGCTAATGTAAGCCAGAGATTAAAATAGACACGACCATCTAAAGGACCACAACATAGTCATTCGTTGTAATTTCACAATTAATATTTAAATAATCAACATTTCAAACAAATTTTGATATTACGAACTGAAGGAAACAGTATAATATGTAACAACAGATGTTTGAATTGAATTATAAATCAGTAAGCATTTTTCGTAGATTAGACCAGGGAAATTAGACAATAAATCCTAAATATTTTTCTACAGCACAGATCGAAATGCGGTTTTCGGAATTGTGTTCGGAGAAGTCTCAGGAAAAAGTCTACATATAATTAACCTTGTCGGCAGACAAAAAGTGCATTTTGGGAATGCATAAAGTTCATCTAAGAAGTGCATAATTTCCCATCTATATATATAAAATTCAATGTATGTAGGTTTGTCTGTTTGTATGTTTGTCCTTTATGCGTTACCAAACCGTCCATCCGATTACTTTGAAATTTTGCATAGTAACACAGGTTAACCCTGGGAAGGTTTTAGGCCATTTACCGAAGTCCTAGGACATTAGGGCTACGCCCCAGTGGCCCTCATAGTTTCAATGTTAATCTTATGGAAGGTCAATCTTAAGGAGGAAGAAGAAAGATTTCTTTTGATTTTATCAGGGGCACAAAAAACAGCTGTTCGTATGAAAAGCTTAAAACAGCTGATTTTGATCAACAGCTGATTTTGATCAACAACTGATTTGGATCAAAAAATGAATATAATTTTAGGTTAGGTAAATCAAGCTATGAGCAGAATCCCATTATAATTTACATCAGGCTACGAATTACAGGGATACGAATTACAGGCTTTCAAAGTTTCAAATTAAGCAATAGCAAAGCATTGCTGGGTCAGCTAGTGATTTATAAAAATTGTTTGAATTTATGAAAACTTATTTGTATACAAGGGTTTTTTGGTTCGCAGATTCCGAATCTGCCCTTCAAAAATATGTCCGATCACCCTGGGACCCCCCTTGGGGTCAAGGGGGCGGGCACTTCGGCAAAAAGTAACAAATTGAAGCATTCTCATTGCAGTAGAATCAATCAGTGGACCTTCGAATGTTTTACCGAAGTGATTTGAAGATTCAGATAAACAAATATAAGAAAATCTCCCACTTCTATATTCAACATTAAATCCAGAAACTAATTCTGACTCACCTTCAGCAAAATCAAATGGAGAACGATTAGTTTCAGCCATACAAGAAGAAATAAAACATATTGACAAAGGAAAACAAATAAATAAAAATCATAAGTTTAATTGATAGAAATAAAAATCAATTAATCTATATCTATTAATTAAAAAACTTAATGATAGAAAAATATATGGATAATCTTACTCCATAAGAAATAGTTTGAGCTACTGAACAAAGTCTTCCTAATAATTAATAAGTAGAACAGGAAGACTTATTATTTCATGTATATATTTTCTGAAGGTGTTTAAAGACTGCTCCCAAGCAGATGTGAGATTTTATAGTCTCGCCTTAGAGTTCGGTTCTGGTTACCTTTTGTTTTGACAAGTTGCTTTGAATATGTACTGTAATTTTCTGAGAACATTATTTTCGATAGAAATAATTGAATACGAAACGTTTTTAAAAGGCGCTAATTAAAAGCGTTTTATTAACTAAATACACGTTGGTATTGAAAATGGAGATGTGTTTAAAAATCACGACATTTAACTTCACCTGTAAATGCGGTCACTGCGTCAACTTAAACGCAGGAATTAATTAAAGAAGGCTTTAGCATTGTAAGATTCAAAGAAACACATTGTATAATTAAAGGACACGTCATGAAGGCAGTGGTTAGTTAAGCGGACTTTAGTAGCGCACTCTGAGAGACGTCCCATTAACTTTATGTCCTTTGCTTTTATCTTACATTCTGGTCGTTTAGTCTCTGATTTGATGATTTTATAAAACCGGGTTGTAACTTGTACTCATAAGTAAGGGTGTAAATCAGTACAAAGGAACTTCGAAATAATACAAATACAGGAGACGCGTTATTTGATGTAACCACGACGTTTATAACAAAGCAGATTGACAAAAGACAAACTTTGGTTAAATTTTTTGACCTGGCCAAGACTTGCGATACTGAGGATCGATCAAAGTTTGAGACGCGCTGAGGATCATGGTTAGGATTGGGTTCAATCTCTGAGCGTGTCGCGGAATCTCTAAACAGTGTGACGACGATCTAGTAGGCAACTTTAGGGCACTATTTGAGACCAGGAGGACTTCGACGGGACTCGCTATAAGTTACTGCTTAAATGGTTTACGTTAGGTTAGCAAAATAAAAACAAACACAAACAAAAAATAAACGAACAGGTAATACTGTGTTATAGTTCAAACATCTGCTGTGACATATTACAAATTAAACAGTTGATGTGGATCATAAAACTTTTGGCCTATAATAAACCAACAAACGTTTCTTGAAAGCGTTTAGATTTATTACCCATAGCAACCAACTTAAAAATTTAGAATCAGTTAATTTTTTTCATGACAAAATTGAGGCCGAACTCATATGTACAGTACGATTTTTTTAACCGTGCCCTCGGCCAAATTGTACTAACCTGAATGATAACGTTAGAAATCGCTCTTGTCTACTCTAGTTTTCTCCACGAAAACTGAACCGAGCGGTGTGAAACAGCGAAAACAGAGCTTCAATAACACTGTCATTTAACACACTTAGCAGCGATGTAAAATTATGAAACTTTCACGGATACGCAGATAAGAACCATACGATTCGTATGATGTAAAAGAAAATCCATTACAAAACCTATTTCATAATTTAAAAATCAATATTACAATAATGTACTTTAATAATGACATGCAATTTTCACACTGCTGGAAAGTTTTTTGTTTGTTGGTCAGAGACAAAGTGTTCGCGAGAAAGTTTTAGATAAAGGTCCAAATTAAATATTTTATTTGAAACATTTTTTCGTTTGACTTATGGTTTGCTCGGTACGGATGTCTGGAGTTAGATTCCGGGGAAAAGTTCCTGCCTGGGGTGAAGTAGGCCTACTTGGTGTCTGGCATTTACCTTAACCACACCACAGTATTATTATTCGAATACTCGAACAAGAGATAAGTAGTCTAAGACTCATTCAAGTAGTTTTTATTTCATTAATTTTATTCGAATAATTATTCAATCAGTTTGGTTTATTCGAAGTTTGTGGAACTGCCTTTACAATCCCTCCCCGCTACACCGCTAGCCCACCGAGCGCTAGCCGAGCCGAGGGCACGGTTAAAAAAATCGTACTGTACATATATACGGAGTGTTCATAGATTCCCTTTATTACTTTTGTTATTGAAAATGAGTTAACAAAATGTTGTGTATATCTTGTGTAGCATAACAGGACCAATTTTTTGACATATCTGAACCTTTATGATTTTGGGGGGCTTGAGAGGGGATAACAAATTTTAAATATAAGAGTAGGTCATGGAATACACCATTGAAAAGCTTGTCAAAAGAGAAACAGAATGGCGGAAACTAGAGGTTATTATCTTGCTTCGTTTCAAATTAATGGACAATCAAAGTTCTGGAAAATGATATTGTGATCGTAACATGGAAACAGGTTATTAATTTGTTGGTATTAGGAATAAGTAGGTTGTATGTTATTTTCCAGAAATTTTATTGTCCATTACTTTGAAACGAAGCAAGATCTTAAGCTCTAGTTTGCGCCATATCGTTTCTCTTTTAATAGGCTTTTCAATTCTGTATTACATTACCTACGTATATATTTACCTACGTATGTATTATTTACCTACGTTTATATTTGAAATTGTTAGCCCCCCTTACCGCCCCTTAAATCCCCCAAAATCATAGTGTGTCAGATATGTCAAAAAATGTATCCTGTTATGCAACACAAGATATATACAAAGTTATGTTAACTTATTTTCGGTAACAAACATAATGAGGAGGGGGGGGGGGGGTGTAAAGTGACTTTTTTTTCTTTTTTTTAATGATGATTTATTTATTTACTACCAAACATCTATACAATTTTTTTTACAAAATAAACACAATTCTTTCTTATATCTACTAAAAAATAAAAAAATAAAACCTTTTAAACCTATGTCTAGTGATAATAAATAATATAGAGGTGTCCTAGGCATTGCCTGTTTGAGACTTCCAACATTTCATTGGCTATGAAAAAAGAAAATAAAAAAATTAACTGGGTGTGCTTAAGACCACACGTTGGAAGTGATAACTTCTATGACTACGGGGATTTTTAACTCGGTAAATGTGTACAATTATAAGGATTATAAAACTGTAGGCCTATTTGTTCAAATTGTTTATTTATATCCGTTATTATATATTTAAAGAAAGGTAAAAATATTATCTTTTAGTTACCTTTTATTTCATATTGATAGATCAAATGATTTAGAAGTTGTTAATATTACAGTAAAGAAATTAATAATCAAATATGTTATACAAAGATGTACGAATGTTTGCGAAGTTAAACAGTAGGTATCCTTCTTTAAATTTGTATAAACGAATATATTGATGATCAAAGGTTAGTTTTATATACAGTTTATAACCCCAAAGCAAATCTTATAACGTGTAGAAGCCCATATAACTTATAGTTATAGAAGCCTACATTAGTTGTATAACTAATATATAAGAAAATTAACATCACATGAAATTTTAATGGTTGAAGTTGTAAACATAACCCCAAAATATAATCTACGCTGGGTTTTGTTTAAGAATTACAGATGATGGGGGAAATCAGCTGTTATATTATATTAACTAATTCTTATGTGTTAATTTGATTGCTATGCTAATAAATGTAAATAATGTATTAATAATATTCCCTCTCCACGATCTGACTTGTGTCTAAACAAAAGCGTGACGCGAGATCTCGCGAGAAATCTGGCGTGATGCGAGATCTCGCGGGAAATCTGGCGTGATGCAAGATCTCGCGAGAAATCTGGCGTGACGCGAGATCTCGCGGGAAATCTGGCGTGATGCAAGATCTCGCGAGAAATCTGGCGTGACGCGAGATTTCGAAAACATAGCCAAGTCGAAAGTGCCCAACGGGCCAATAGAAGTTATCACTTCAAAAAAAGAGACTTTATGAACACTCTGTGTATAGAATTTGTAATGACACCCTAAAACGTGTTCTTAATAATAGCAAAATTTTCACTTCATATCACTTACCGGTCCAAATTATTTATAATACGTGAATGTACAAGATTATTAGTAATGCTTATACAATCATATATTATGTGAGTTATGTAAAACGGCGTAAAGGGGATTTTTACGACCTGAATTTTCTGAACACAAAAGAAAAGTTCTGGTTCAGTTTCACTCTCCCTTTGAAGCAACCCGTCCGCAAAAATTCCTAAAGATGCCCCGAGGGATTAATTTGGGTAAGCTAGGAATCCCTTGCGGAAACATTCCCCCTAAAGAATGGAAATGACAAAGCATTTTTCACGTGAATATTGAAAGTATTTCGAGATAAAATAAATGTTGCTTTATCCAAATTACTGGTAACAACATTGGAACAAAAACTGTTTTATTTATTTACTAGCTGTTGTAACAGGCTTTGACTGTGATGCAAATTAAGACCCCTTCCGAAACCTTTTCAGGAAATCAATTTAGAAACTTGAAACTATTAAAGTTGTTAATATAATAAGCTTGATTCTTGTGTAAAAAATATCGCTAAGAATAAAAACACAGAACATAATTCTGACAAAAATAAGTTTATTAGTTGTAACTCAAATGTTAAGGCTAAACGCGTTTGATGAATAACCGTATTTTTGTGAGAATTGTGCTCAGTGTTTTTATTATTAGAAATTACAGCATTTAGGTTTAGAAAAATAAATGAAATCTTCCAGCTAATAATTTGTGTTGAATGACCTGGCACGTTTGTATACCGTCTTCTAATCTACATTTTTAGGTACGGTAGACATTTTATATTTCCTAAACCTAGTTGAATTAAAACAACTTTAAAAATTAAGTAATTCGATCACATAGCTCAACCTCTGACGTGAGTTGAGAGGATTTCTAAAATTAAGTTTATATGTTGTATGATTTGAACCAACTACTTGGGAAATTGGCCTACTCATGAATAGTAAGTTTGCGTGTACGATATATATTAGTAGAATTGGGCCTTTTGCGTTATACGACCACACGGCTACTTTTTCCTACAAAAGATATTCTAAACAAAATGTGTTTGTTGTGATGCATTTATTATGATGTTCAGAATAGGAATATAAGAAAAACCTATACTAACCTGACCTTACCTAACCTGATTAGCGACAAGAATGCCGTTGAGGGACGGCTTGTGTACACCGAGACCTTGAACGCTCCAATCGCCTTAGTGCGACGTTGTCACGTTCTTCCCACGCTTCTATCTGAACGCGACTGACTCAACGCATTTATAATTCTTTAAACTGTGCGCTCAAGACTCGAGCAGTAAATACCAGGAATGTTCGAGACTAGTAGATATGGCAACGCTTCGCGATCATCCTATTGGCCGCCACGCATCGGTATTTTTTAGTGGTCTTTAATGTAGTCAATTAATCTTCGTAGGAAAAAGTTCGAACCGTGTGGTCAAAGAAGTTTTCACTTCACTAATGAATCGTACGCTTGCTATGAACCTAGAGACTTTTCACATATTATGTTCAATTAAGATATCTATATAAATAAAAATGTAAATGTTCGTTTGTTCAAAATCTTAAATCTCCAAATATTCTTCACCGATTGCTTTGAAAGTTGAATTTAAATACACTCGTGTTTTTATATGATTTAAAAAAACAACGCCATTGTTAGACATTAAAACAACACAAACTATATTTTACATCAGCGGGATCGTCGTACTAAATAATAAATAAATATGTTTATTGTTTATACAGTAATCAGCTGTGTTTGCTCTAATATTTCCATTAACAGCTGATTTCAAACTTTGAAGCAATTGTTTGTATTTCTAACTTTTAGGTTAGGTTTTAATTAAAGTGTAGACCTGAGCCTTGCTGGTTCTTTTAACCTTTATTATAACTGCTGTTATAAAATATCCAAAGCAATTTGATTAGAACATTTTATTTAACATTATTTAACATCTTAGCTTTAGGGGTTATAATTATAAGGGTTCAGTTCAATAGTGAACAAAGTCCACTTTTTTTCATTACAAGTATAGCTAAAAAGCATATATTTCCAGTGCCATTCTGGGCATGATGGTACCTAGCATTCAAACGATGAACTAGGACTTGATACACTGAAAATATATTATGTTTAGCTATGCTTTAAATCTGTTTTTTGTAATGAAAAAAATGGACTTGGTTTACTATTGAATTGAACTCTCCTTAATTCTAAGCCTACACCTTTATTATAAAGAAAACATAACATAATTATGTGTATAGAAGACTCCAACGGGGTTGGCGTGCGGAGAACTCAGGGGTTTCCCCTAATAGTAAATAAAAAAACAATTACATTTAAAATATTTGCGCTAGGCATATTTGTGCGCATTCGAATATTGCCAGAACCTCTGCCTGGATCACTGTTTCATACTTTCACAAAGCTATACTTCACTTGTCTTTGGTTGTTTTCCCGCACCTACTCCCATGTCGGTATGAGGTACATCGGTATAGTTTTATGTATAAGTGATCAATCCCTGTTAATATACTTTCTGTTCTGGTTAGTGGCATCAGAAGTTTCAGACAATGTGAGGTCTTATGCAATCGCTGTCAAGCCTTATAGCCCAGTCAACAAAGGTATTTTGTCGCAACTAATTAAGGGAAAGCTGAATTTTTTATATGTGATAGACCCTTATGAGACATGTATTTTCTCAAAAGTCCCGGCCTCTCCCCCTTGTGCTTCCCCCTCCATTCCATCTTGAAGCGTACAAGTACAGAGTTTCACTAGATTGTTTACAAGTTCGTTAATACTCATCGCAGCGAATTAATATTTTGTATATTTGTTCCTTAATAAATACATACTAAACATATTAACTCGAACAACCCTCTTACACTCAAATTCAACTTTCATTTTCCGATTAAACCGGCTTAGATGTATCAGTGATTATGCGTTTCAGTGCGTGTTAGGGCTGTTGGTTGGTACCTTCAGAGTTTCAAAATGGTTGTGTTGAAATAGTTGGTTAAAAATTGGCCGTTGAAGTGGATTTACAAAACCGTTTTGATTGGATTTCAAGTAAAAGTTCAAAATACGATACTATGTTATCTAAAGAAATTACCACACTTACATACACTATATTTTTCACGATATCCACCGACGAAGTTCGTAAGAACCCTTATTTAATTGACGAATCGCCTGGCAGGACAGACAGCATCACGCAGATCCTGCAGCATTCTTGATTAATGACGCAATCGCTTCAAATGAGAAAAGAGTGCACCGTAAATCAAGGCATTTTAACTGTAATTTGAGTCTTGTTAGTTAGATGGAATTTTAACGCTGTGTTAGTAAAAAATACGTTCTTATTTCGTGCGATTATATCTTGTGGAACAAACGTGGTTAATTCGTTTATTAAATATTCCGAGAGGAGCAATTGTGACGAGCATCATGACGTACACCGGTGTACGTCAATGCATTTCCCTTCTATCTGTGACGAGCTCTGTACGTCCATTGTCGATTCTCATTTAAATATCGTAATAAAATGTTGACAAATAATCAAAGGCCAAATACATTGGAGCGACAGGTAACTATTAGTATCCTGTCAGCTTTAAAGTGGGTCAACCACTGTTTGTTTTACGTCCGCCCTCTTACCTTAAACTTCTGTGTAAGCGTTACGGTCTTTAAGGGTTAAAATACGTCTTATAAGGTACGTAAGGGTATTCCAGTAAATATTACTTTGATATTGTTTTTCTTTTAGCTCGGGATTATTTCTGTTTCGATTGTCATAAAACATTTAAACCACCAAACGGTGCTTTTCTTGTGAGGGCATAAGTTCCAAATTCATAACGGTAACTCCGTTGGGTATCACTGGTTTTAACACTGCTTGGCTAAAAACCAAAAACCGACTGAGTTTTCTGCTGGGCAGCTGTATTTCAGTTGAAAAATGCTATTATATAATTGTTCTCTTCGATTTAGTTAATTTCGGAAACACTAAGCGTTCTAATGCTCTATAAACCATGTCGGTAGATGTTGGCTCTACTAATATTAACGGTAATATAACACAATCGTGTATTAATCCACGCCAGACGTGTAATTTCAATGAAACAAATTCAACAACTTAATTGTGTTGTTTGGATCCCAGGTCTTGTTGATGGAATTTTTAACTGGTAAATGTGTGAAATATACGGATTATAAATTTGTAGGCCTATTTGTATTTTTTTATATATATTTACATTATTATATATCAAAATAAAGATAAACATATTATTATATTTTAATTGCTTTTTATTATCAAATGTTGTAGAAGTTATTATTTTATAATGAAGAAATTAATAACAGAATATTTTATGTTATTTGAAGATGTAGGCTACTACGAATGTTTCTGAAGTTAAATGAATTGATGTCTCTTCTTTAAATTCGTCTAAATGAATAATATTTATGATAAAAAGTTATATTTATATTAATTGTATAACCTAAAATTAAATGTTATAACGTATTATACCTGCATTAGTTCTATAACTTATATTAAGAAAAAATAAATAAACATTACAAGATAATACATTATTAATAGAAGTTAACGCCAAAGTATAATCTGGGTTGTGTTTGTTTAAGTATTACAGATGACGGGCGAAATCAGCTGTTATATTCTTAATTACGTACATACGTTCGGACGTATACTCGCTTTTATGATGAGGTTGATCCAATGTTCCATGGTATATGTCCGTTTACACAGGTCATAATTGTTACATAATCCCACGTGTAAATTGGTTCTATTAAAGGAGTTGCGCAGTGGCTCTCATTACGTAGCGGAGTGTTGTAATGCGTCTAGAACACTTCGATATCTTTGTTATCGTTTGTGATTGTACCTGAAACATAAAATGCAAGCCGCCCAATACGACTATCTGTTTACTCTCCGTTCCTTTTTATTTATTCACTAAAGTTACTTACTATATTGACGTGGAGGTCTTTGTATTACCATAAATTTAGTTTCGTTTTAATAAAAACTGTTGCGGTTAAGATTAAATAAAATCATAGGCTATACCTAACACGTATGTAAAAGCTCTTCACAACACTCGCCTTTCGCCTCGTTGCCCACCTGTTCCCCTAATACAAAATAATTTACGTAAATACCTATTAGTTGGTAACAGTAAAGTTGATATATTAGGTATAAACCACTTTTATTTCCTTATTAAAATACTTACTCTGTCTTATAATTAATTTATAAAAAGGATACAGAAAAGCAAAAGACAAAACACGAATTAAAAGCAAAACACATCACGTTAATGAGACTTCTCATAGAGTTCGCCTCTTAAAGACCGCCTAATTAGCCACCGCCTTCAAGATAGTCGTGTCTTACAGGCCTAACTTTGTGTTCTTTTTTTCTTTTCAAACCCTCCTTAATTAATTCTTACATTTAGCGCGACCATAGATCTCTGTTGAAGTTAAACGTCTGATTCTAACTACCCCTTCCACAGTACAATTAAAAGAAGTGGTTGGCTAAATTAATTAATTGCTCTTTTACTTATTACGTTTAGAATCTGTATTCAGTTGCTTTGCTCTGTTTTAAATCAGTGTTTTTTTGTGATTATAAACTTTGTATACTGATTAATTTGTAATATACTAGGGGCTCCGCCCCTGTTCGCTTCGCTCGCAATCCACGGCGAAACCAAAGCAAACAGATTATTGTATACTCTGATATTTTCACGGAAATAACGACTGAGCGGTGACCCACACATGCCTAATGTAAATCAGAGATCGAAATATACACGACCATCCACAATAATTCGAATTACGACATGAGTTGTAACTTCACCACTAATCAACTCCTATAAAAGCGAGTGTATGTACGTAAGAAACAATATAATATAACAGCTGATTTCACCCATCATCTGTAATACTAAAACAAACCTAGCGTAGCATTCGATTAGCATCGGAAACATTCGTACATCTTCGTATAACCTATAAAGATATTTCATTATTAATTTCAGGGCCGGCGCAAGGACCATGCGGAACATGCGGACGCATGGGGCGCCGCCAGTTAGGGGGCGCCGAAGCGCCGGCAAAAACTTCAGGACCAAGGAGCCTTTAAAC
>JAGFPH010006677.1:28691-38846 GCA_018207615.1 Philaenus spumarius
ACCCTACCATATGAAAAAACCTCATCTTTCTAAAAATTCTCGTTTAGATAATAATAATAATAACTGATTTTTTTGGGTTTTTGACCAAAAATGGGGTTCTTTTTCAAAGTTTTTCAAAATCTTTTTTCGTGCATCTATATAGGCCTAATTGACATGTTTGATGCAAATTTGTTCGAAATCGATCGAATAGTTTTAATAATAATAGTAGTAATAATAATAATAATAATAATAATAATAATATAGCATAATATAATATAATGTAATGTAATGTAATGTAATGTAATGTAATGTAATGTAATGTAATGTAATGTAATGTAACGTAACGTAATGTAATGTAATGTAATGTAATGTAATGTAATGTAATGTACTGTAATGTAATGTAATGTAATGAAATGTAATAATATAAAATAAAATATAATATAATAATACTAGCTGACCCGTGCGAAGCATTCGCATTCTAACTTACTTAAATCCCACTTAATTAAAGTACACACCGTATATTTAGTATCGTATAGTGCGTATTTAGTGTGAAGGTAAACAACAACAAATAGGTGTATCCACAACGCTGTTTATAACCACGCTTACAATTAATTAAAAATAGCAATGTAGTGGCGTAACGGCAGCTCTCCAGCTGGGTATTGTTATCATCAGTGTTGCCAACGCCAGGAAAATATCCCTACAACTTACTTGATCTTACATCACTGTTACTTTCGGATTCTTTATTTTTATTATTGTTTTCTCATATAATTGTATTTTGTATATTTTTCGGTGTAGCGGTTAAGGAAAGCTTTAAAATGATGCCTCATTCATGTAATTTGATGATGTATTAAGGAAGTTATGGCGTACCGACAAAAAATGGCCTTGAGAAATAATATATTTGTGATAATATGGATGCATCTAATATTTTCCATGGTATGTCCTACTTTTGCAATTCTAAATAACCACCTCCTATGCTACTCTTGGGAAGGTATACAGTTTTAACTGCGAGAAAGTATGGGGCAATTATCTGGTACCGTTTATTAAGTATGTCTAGATGAACAAAATATTCGTTTACGGACAACTGGGGGAAAGTGGTTTTTAATTATTTTAATACTAGCATAGCTTCGCTCGCAAATATGAATGACTGAAGATAGAAATATCGATTAAATATCGAGAGTTTACCAAAAGTATGAAATGAGTTTCGTCTAAGTCAATCTATTTTCCAAATTTAGACTTACGCACCCGATCAGCTAGGCACCAGTAACCGCACAGAACACGATATCCGTCAATTTGTTTCAGGGGCCGTTAGAGGGGGGGGGGGGGGTTCACGTCTACGAGTACATTTTACCTAAAATATTTTCTACGAACAATATTTGACACCTTAGACGCACATAATCGAAATGAAAATGTTTTTCTCAAAATTAAACTTAATACGTGCCAAATGTTGGGTCATTTGCTTCACAGTGACATTCTAAAAGATTCTGGAACATATTACAACATTCTGTCTGTAATATTCCATGACAATCTGGAAGCTTTTAGAATATTCTGGATATTTCTGGCCAGTCTTGTCCATTTCGGCCCCAGCTGCTTCACCAATTTTCCTTAAGTGATGCATTTGTGCGATTCGCTCTTTATAATGCATTCGCTCTTGTAAATATATATTCAAACCGAACCCCAGCGGTTCCAAATCGAAACCTTCTACATGGATGAGGCTTAGATGGCTGCCATACCATATAATCCCTACGTGGCTGAAGGGGGGGGGGGGGGTTGTGGAGTTATAACGGCTGACCCACAACCCAAAACTGACTGGGCTTGTGGGTGAAAACTGACTGAGTTGTCAGCATTGACTTTACTTTTTTAATAAAAGCTCTTAAGTCTCAAAAGATATTAAATAATATTTTTTGTCACCAAACTAAGCTCCTAATAAAAATTTCTTCAACAAAAATCCCACGAAAACTGGGGGGGGGGGGGCATCTGCTCCCCCTGCCCTGTTCTAGAACCGCCACTGTATAAATTTCTTTAATGCCTGACATTGGTTATTTTAAAATCCCTCGTCACAAACACTTTAAAAATGACTCGTCTCCAAAGAAGTAAAACATTAATTTTAGACTTTAAACAGTAATAATACATTTTTATCTGAAAAACAACATTAAAAAATTTAAAAACCTTCTATGTTGTTAAATCATATTAGTACTTCAACCCAAACGCTATTGCAGCTTAGTTGTCAATGTTGGCATAAACCTATTACACAACTCTAAAATGCAAAAAGTCTTTTATACGTGTACAAAGATTTTTCTCTTTCCTTTAAGTAATGTATTTATCCTCTTACATCTAATCGGCTTTGCTAAATCTCCCTTTTTAAATAATTTACCAAAGGTTTTCCCCCGATTTTATTCTGAACGTCCTTTTACGTTCTGCATTAAAAATGATTTACTTTTCCTCTTGTGAAATGTTTTTTTAACTTTTTCAAAGAAAGATTCAGCATATTAATATTAACTCGCGCGTAACGCTCGGGTAGCTGACGAAACCCGCATGACAATAAACATGATGTTCCCAGTAAGGGTAGTAGCATGACTATTTCCTGTAACACGTGTACTGCACGGTGAACGTGGAATTGAGTGTAGTAATGGTCTAACTAGTATCATTAAAGACATATACCGTTTTTAGGTTCAGGAAGTTTTCATGAATACACCCAAAGACAAAATCCAATCAGATAATGTTACCGTTTGGTCAGCTTGTCGTGTTGTTAATTTGACATATATCATAAAGAATTGCTGATAGCAGAACAGCCAATGCTGTGGGTGCAAATAATCGAAATATTTCAGAAAACCTTTTCTTTTATAAAAACTCGTTTGACTTCGATAAATAATTGATTATGCAGGGCTCATTGGTCATGAAAACACACTACCACAGCAACTGTTCACACGATGATTAGTTTAATATATAAATGTATTACTTAAATAGAACAACACCTAACTTCTGTGGTAAGAGGGCGGAAGTAAAGCAAACAGTGGTTGACTCGCTTTAAAGCTGGCAGGATATGACGAGTTAAAGTAAAACTCCAATGGACGTACATGGTTCGCAATAGCACTGTTAGAATAGAAATGCATTGACGTACTTCGTACGTCATAATTCGCCGATAGGTTACAAGAGCAGAGCGTCCTTACCGGTACCCTCCTAGAAGTACGGATCTTACAGTGTATGCGTCTTATGGATTAGGTTAAAAGAGTTCAGCTTTCAACTTGATCGAATTTGAATAGAAATTTTATTAGAGCAGTGAGTACAAATGGTTATTTATGTAATGAACTGCATACTGGAGTGAAATTGGAATTTAAAAGTAGGCTAATGTAATCGGGAAATTAAATTTTTTCTTATTTTGTTAAAACATGCAAATGAGTCGAACATGAAAATCCCAGCGAAGCTGGGCTGCGGGATCACGAGAAAATGAATTTTTGCACTATTTTTTTTGTAGAAAAATAAAAAAAAGTAAAATTTAGTAAATTATTCATTCATCGATTCGACTATTGAACTGTTGGGGTGTAGTTCTGTAAAAAAATACACCCTAACGTAAAATAATCTAAATTTCTCGGTATAGACTATCCTTATATATTATTTCTCAAAAGTAATTTTTGTTTTTTTGTTTGTTTGTGGCAATACCATATCTACCTTAATTCTTCGTCAAAATTAATGATTCAAACATAATTTTAAAGTTTATGTACCCCGCTGTTGATGAAAAATAGACAAACATCTTAAAATTAATGGTTTCGTTGCAAAAACAACAGCGATGTTTGTGTGTGCTTTTCCTCAATGGAACAGCCAGAGAGAAATCGTACCCCTTAATATCCTCCCGGACTTTGTCTCTGAGCAATGTTTTGTTAGTTACGTAGGCTATTAGCAAGCTACTATCCTTATATGTTATTTCTCAGATGTGTTTTATTGTGGCAATCCCATATCCACCTTAATTCTTCATCAAAATTAACGATTCAAATAAACCAACGTAAATAAATAAACGTAACTAACTGAATTGCGTGTTAAATCAGGTAAGTAGGCCCCTACTCCTTACTTGCGAAATTTTCGCACGGGTCAGCTAGAAGTTTTTAATAATAATGCATTAAATGGGGTAAAAACACAATTTATTTATCACAGTGTATTTTCATGCTATAAATACATAATTCAATTTTTACGATCACTAATAGCTATTTAAAAAAAAAACATTTAAACGCTTCCATTTATTGAAAAATTGTCGTAAAATAAACTTGCGACGAAATTATATAAGCTAGGATTGGCAGAAAATTGTACTCGAACTGACAAAATGTAAAAAAAACTAAATCCATTTTTTTTATAAAAAAACAATTACAACTAGATAAACAGATTATAAAGTATGTTCACAAAAAAGTACGTAAAAAAGTTGACCCATTTTTCAATAAATACGTTTCTCAAAAATCGCCAGTTGTAGGTGTATTTTTTGTTCACATTTTGGAAATTGGTTCATGTATTAATATCATGAAAATATATGTTTACTCAAGTTTTACTAAGGATATGGTTAGTTTTACCCCGCTTATTGCGTTATTACTAAAACCAAATATATATCGAGCAGTACAACCTCGTTAAGTCGGACCAGCCGGGACCGCGGCCGATCCGACATAACGAAAATCCGTGTTAGCCGGAGAAAGAGCATAAAACATAAACAAATGAAAATACACCGAATACTTACAATATTTTCCTTTATTACGGAGAAAAACATTTAAAAAATATTTACTCGTCACAATAAAACAAAAAACCATCTGTGGACTGTACAGCGCTATAGTCACGGCAAACTCGGTTGCGCGAACACGGCGGAAACACGATCACAGTGCAGTACGCTACGATTATGCGCTCGTATAAAACTATAGCGCTACCAAAATGCATATTTTTATTTATTGCAAACCGGTCCGGATTACACGGAGGTCTGACTTAAAGGGGGCCGACTTAATGAGGTTGTACTGAATTTTTATTTTTCGAGGTTAGGATGTATTTTTAACGGGACTATACCGCAACAATTCAATAATCTATTCACTTACTAGTATTTTTATTTTTCTATATTTTTCTACGAAAAATAGAGCAGGTGATATTTAAAAATTAGTGTAGATGTGCATTCAAAACGCATAAGCAATTAATTTGTAAGCACTTTTCTCACGAAGTCGCAGCCGATTTTTATGAAATTTAAAAAAACTTCCCCATTACATCACTTTTTATAAAACTTTTTGACTAATTTCCCTCTACTAGCATGAACTACATCATGGTAAATTAAAGAAACACGTACGTCGTAATGGTTTAAACATTAAGTATCCCTATTTTGTTAAAGAAGCATGATTATATTTTGTCGTTTTCCATTTTTTTCTTAGCCTGCACAGCGACAAAATCATGCTAAATAACTGTTTCACAAGTTTAAAAACGAAATGATATTCAGAGAGTATTTAGAAAACAACTGTTATTTCTTTAAAAGTTGTTCCAGTATTATGGATAAAACCGAAACATAATTTAGCCCTTTTTAGACAACCACTTTGAAATTCTCTCGGAAAGTTTACTGTTTGGGATAATGTTTTCTCTCGGGATTCCTCCATCGCAGAATTAATCCCTCGGGGAATCTTTTTGAATTTACGTATCCGGAAAAGTGTTTCAAAGTGACACAGGCTAAATAAAGAACTGAAAACTATATCGACTTCGTAAATAAAATAAAATTTGAAAAATAATTTTGTTAAATGAAGTCAAGTTTTATTGCTGGGTATTTTGTTGTTTACTTGTTTATTTACGTTTTGCCAGTTATGATAACGCAGGGGAGAAAGAAGTTGACCGTGCGAAGCGAGGTCTCCGTTTTAGCTCGATAGTTCGGCATTTCGTCTGTGTGTCTGTCTGACTGTCTCATGATTACAGCCAAATGCCTTGTCCGATTTTAATTATTTTTTGACTGAATGTTCCTTATTCCTAGGCCGAGCTCTGTATATATATATACGGTTTTTTCATTTTTAACCCATGAAATAGAACAAAAATGGCGTCCGCACCATTCCCTGTGTAAACATTTTTCCAAAGCCAGTTTGTGGCTCAACCGTATGTCGAATTGAAAAACTAATAACACTTTGCCAATAGCAAATTTGATGTTCTACAAACAAAATTTCTTGATTTTTTTCTTTTTCCGTATCTCTAACGGTAAGCTCACAAAATGGCCACAAACTTCAAATTTGTTAAAAATCGTCCAAGTTTTTGTATTTTAACCATGTTTTTATACGTTTACTGTTTAGATATCTTAATAAAATCTTATAATTTTATGGAGAGAGAGAGCGCAACTGCTGTCTTGCTCTTTCCTGCGCTACGTCAGTGTGGCCGCTGTGACTGTGAGCGAGTTGTGGAGGGGGAGCCGAGATAAGAAGCCCGATTGGAGTTTCGTCGCAGTTACTGAGTTGTAGTCCTTTAAAACCACGTCTGTTATTTCAACGAGCGAGGTCTACTGTTTACAGAACTACTACTAGTGTAGCCTAGATTCGAACCTGCAAAACTTTGTTAGAGTTTCTGACTGTATCAATATTAGACGAATAACCAAACCACTACGTCACGCCGCTCCCGAATACATTTAAGTTATTTACACTTTATCATAATATTTGTTCGATTATTTACAATTTAACCTCGGGTTTAATTTGGATAAAACACTCACTGAAGTGTTCATAGCAACATAGAAGTACTGAGCAACGACATAGTCCTTGAAAACATGAATAATCTATATATATATAATCAAAATACCACTTACCTACTCATCACAAAATCTCAAAAACCACCAAACAGATTGAAATGAAATTTGGTATGTAGTTTCCTCTAAGGCCCTAAGTGCTCACAAAGAAAGGTTTTAAAAAAATAGAAATTTTAGGTTAAAGTTATAAAAAGTTTAAAGAGGGTTTATGTAGGTTAAAGTTTCTAAAATCCCCATAAGGAATACACAGTGTAATTAATTTATTTATATAGTTTTTTTGTTAATATACATTTAACTTTGAATTGTTTATCCGTGCAAAGCCGGATCGGGCAGCTAGTTATATAATAAAGTACAGTATCTTTTATATCCATCACAGTAACCTTTATTTCTACGCGTTTCGGTATGAGTATTCTATCATAGGAAAATCCCTCGGTATAGTGTAAACTAAAGTTCACTAATAATTAGATATTACACAACTAAACTCTTGACTAACATAACCTAACACAAACCTCTACTAAACAATGACAGTTTACACTATCATTAAAAATGGACAGTCTGCAACAAAAATCTTGTAAAATTCACTGATCATATAGTTTATTTAATTAAGTTAGTAAAACTTGTCAGATCTTCATGCAGCACAATTTTACAAGTTACAACACTAATCATACTCGTATTTATTTGTTTACAGTAGTGGAGAAATGATAGTTCTAGGACAAAACTACGTCACAATGACGTCACACGTCGTCACTGACATCATAAAAATAATGTTATGAATGAAAGTTGTCATAATGTCGTTTTAACCATACGCATGCTAATGCGTTGACCTAGTCAGTGTTTTCTGTCTCGCGTATAATCGGGACATATTTTGTAAACACTGGCGGCCATTGAACTCGTTGTTGTTGTCTTGGGACGTTTGTATTTGCTTTTACAGACGGCGACCCCTTTTATTGTCGTTCAGTTGGGACGTTTTGACCTAGATCAGTGTTTTCTGTGTCGTGCATAATCGGGATAAGTTTTGTAGATATAAACTAAATTTTAAACTGTTTTAAGGGAATTAAGTTTTGTTTTTAGAGTATGATGTTTAAACCTTGAAATAGGAGGAGAATTTTGTAACCTCTAGTTTTATGCAACAGTTTACAAAACTAGTTTTGCACCCCTATTTTTCTTATATGTATTGCTTTTGATTTCTTAAGCGTATTGTTAACACAGTATCTCACTTCTTTTAAAAACTAACACTTTTGAACAGTAAAATGTGATTATTATTTAACAACTTGAAATTATTTTTTTCTCGTAATGTAAGCGTGGAGGGGTATATTAGTCTTTTCGTTACAAATTTTCGTTTTCTAGAAGCAAATTTATGTAAAATCTCACTACACAACTTACTGCAATATAGAAATAAGTAGTTATAACAAATGACCGGCATGTGGAACGCGCTAGTACTCTACCTTGTCATCCAAACAAGAAAGTAAGGCTTGACAGCAAGACAAGAAATTGCCTGGAAATTAAAAACAAAAGTTAATGAGACTGCTCACAGACTGCGCCTACTAAAACCAGCTTAATTAGACTCAAGACGTACGCTTTAATTATTCAATTTGTTTCTTCGTATCTCCCAAGTTTAACTATCGCTTTATTTTTACTTTAATGAATTCGTTAAGAGGAAAAATGGGTCACGGTAGAAGTTAAACGATATATTTTTATAACCCTTTCCATTGTTACAAATTCCAGAAGAGGTTACCTAAATTATTCCATTTCTGCCTTGCGTCACTGGTTATAATAAAAGATGCGGGCAAAAATCACAAATTTGTGAACATTTAGCGTGTTGTAATGATACCAAAATTCAATTTATACTAGGGGAGACCCCTGCGTGCTCCGCACGCCAACCCCCAATAGAACCTTCTAAAAACAAATGTTATGTTTTATTTATAATCAAGTTGTACGACTAATAATAACCTCAAAACTAAGATAAATAATGATAAATATTCAAATCAAATTATTTCTTATATTTTATAACAGCAGTTATAATAACGGTTAAAAGAAAAACCAAGGCTCAGGTTTACACTTTAAAACCCTAACCTAAAAGCTAGAAATACAAAAATAATTGCTTCAAATTTTGAAATCAGCTGTTAATGGAAATATTGGAGCAAAACAGCTATATTATCTGTTATTTTATTCAATTGGTTGCTATGGTAATAAATGTAAATATATGTGTTGGTTTATCATTCTAGGATTTCTAGACCTAACCTAAGAATTTTTTCGGACTAAATTTACAAATATTGAAATAAAAAAGGTTTTTATTGAAATGAATGTTACTCAGGGAAAGTGTAGTTTTTTAATAGTTAAAGTATTTTTTCAATCGGTTCAGTAGTGCCAGAAATTACCCTCTACATACAAACAAACAAACTTTACCTCTTTATAATATTAGTATAAATGTATGAAAAGTTAATAGAACAGCCTTACAACCTTCCAAAAATCACACTTATAAGGTTTCTCTTCTATGTGTGTGTCAACGTGTATCTTTTATAGGTTAATAAGTAGCAGATTTTATTTAAAAATATAATTTACATTAGCTTTTATATTATTTTACAGAACAGCTGTTTTATGTTTTTAATTAATTTATTTAATACCAAATGTTTTAATGTAAACTTCAGAACAGCTGTTTTATATTTTTAATTTATATATTTAATACCAAATGTAAACAAAGCAGACGTTTTTAAATTCTCATGTATTTCTTATGGGGATTTTTCGTTTTTCGGGTACCTCAAAAACCCTTTAGTTTTTAATTTTAGAAAAAACTTATATTTTTCCCTCGTTTCTTGAATCGATACCTTTAATTTGATACCTCTCCCATTATCCTCCGATTTACAAAATTCCCACAATTTTGAATCTAAAATTTCGCTTACAGAATTATATATAAGGACAATAGGCAGCCGGTATACCGTATCAGGGGAACAATTCATCCACCACCAATCCCTAAAAGTACCCAAAGTCTTCATAACCTCCAACTGAAGAAAAAAAAACATACGTAACCAATTATCGTTATTCCCCCATTACATACATTTAATATAAGTTCATATATCAAATATTATAAATACAATTTTTGCCTAAAGTTTATGGCAGTCAAGTATAGCAAGGGATTGTTATTAAAGAGGTAGCAAAAGAAAAGCTTTGTCGTAGGAGAGATGAAGAAGAAGGGATAGCTAGAGGACTTGCTTCAGCATTAGATGAAGGCAGTTATTTTTTTAGATGAAGGCTGCCACACATTTAAACCATGATTTAAGAAGACACAACTTAGTACCATTACAGCAAGACTAAAAATAAACAGCACTAAAATAATCAAACCTATACACTGGTAATTATCCTACTGCATTTATTTTTAAGCGTTCTTGCCATCAAACGCTGAGTTTATTCCTGGTTTCTATCTGTCTTACTTAATTCTGCTCAGGAAAGTTGCACCT
>JAGFPH010006677.1:59288-70834 GCA_018207615.1 Philaenus spumarius
TAGTTTTATTGTTACCACATTGAATAGCCTACGTAAACCAAATTTTTATCCTGGATTCATGAGAAGATCCCCTTTCAGAAATGTTCTTAAAAGTTTCCCCTTCCAAAAAAATTTAAAATTTAAAAATGCATACAATTTCGGGAAAACAGATTAAAACTCAAAACCTCCAAGTAATAACGTTCGCCGTGAAGCGCATCACCCAACAACGGCCACGTCAAAAACAAACATTTTTTACTTTCTCACTATGCTTATAGTATAGAGAAAGTATGTAGTGATCAATGTTGAGATTTTTGTGGAATTATCCGTTTTGGGACCCACTGAGTACAACAAAGTGCTTTTTACAAAATGTCTGTCTGTATGTATACAAAGCTAGAGAGAAAACTATTCCATCGATTTCGAACAAATTCGCACCAAAAATGTCAATCAGGCCTGTATAGATGCACGGAAAAAGGTTTTGAAAAAACAACCCTCTTTTTGGCCAAAAAAACACCCAAAAAATCAGTTATTATTATTATGTGTGCCTACTTATCAGCATAGATTTCACCGCTTCATAACATTTTGCACCGTAATTCACAAACACATCACCGCCTACGTGTAAACAATTTATGTAACATTGATTCATGGTTTGAAAACTTTACACAACTTTAACGCAAATGCTGGGCTTCACCGCGAAACCAAAACGCAATTAGTGTTTCATAAAACCAAATACGCCTTAATTGCTACCCAGTCTAGGCCACTGCGACCAGATGTACCGACTTTATAAAAGCAGACTTGCAAATACTGTCCCGCCCGTTATTGCTTAACTTTGTTAAAATTAGAGTTGTTTTGAGTTTGCGCAGACTGTATCGGTGCGGTGGCTTTTATGTTGAGCCTTTAAATACAGATGTAGTTTATCAACTCGCGTAATATTGTTTAGGTTGTGTTTCGGAAGTGAAATAATTGGAGGAAGATGGAAAATAGTGTCATTCAATCAAGTTCTTTTTTGGAAGTTATGTATGGATAACTTGTCAGGAAAATATACGTAGACACATTATTGTTAATTTATAATTCATGAAAATGTTTGTCTGAGAAATTTAATTGTTTTAGCCCTCGAATAGTACCCAAGAAGGCGACAGTCGAGAATCAAAAGTTTCAATGTTCAAAATAGTCAACCTAGAGAGTAAAATAAACGGTACCAGATAACTGCCACATACTTTCTCCCAGTTGAAACTTTATACCTTCCCAAGAGTAGCATAGGTGGTGGTTATTTAGAATTGCAAAAGTAGGAAAATGTTACAATGGAAAATATTAGATGCATGTAACACACATACATATTATATTATTATTATTTAAACTATTCGATAGATTTCGAACAAATTTGCATCAACCATGTCAATTAGGCCTGTATAGATGCACGAAAAAAGGTTTTGAAACATTTTGAAAAACAACCCCCTTTTTGGCCAAAAAACCCCAAAAATCAGATATTATTATTATTATTACCTAAACGAGAATTATTAGAAATATGCGGTTTCTTGCATATGGTAGGGTACATTAAGGGCTAAAAATAAGCCAAATTTTATCAAAATCGTTAGAGCCGTTTTGGATAAATTTTGATTTTTCTCGTTTTTTTGCTATTTTTGGGGGATAAAACCCCTTAAAAACCAAAATTTGAAAAAATAAAAACAACCCCTGGAGATATTCCAGAACTACACCTACATACCAAATGTTATCAAAATCGGACCGTTGGTATGGTCTCCAGCTTTGTACACATCCTTACAGACACACGGACAGACATCACTAAAAAACTACTTTTTTGGTTTCAGGGAGCACCAAAACAAATAATTCCACTAAAAATATTTTTGGATTCAGGGAGCACCAACACAGATAATTTTACTAAACATTTTTTGTGGGTTCAGGGAGCATCAAAACAGACAATTCCACTAAGAATTCAAATTCGAAAATTTGGACGAAAACAATACTTTCTTCAAAGTGGAGAAAGTAAAAGGATGTCATTCTTCATGACAAGTAGGAGCCAGGTTAACACTTATATCACGAACCTGTTAGAAAGAAGTCGCACCCTTACGCGAGCTCAGTATCATTTTATATTTAATAGCTATTCTTGGAACTGTTATATTTGGAGAGGTATACTCGGTAACGTTGTCTAAATCTAAATTCTATCCTTGTATGTACTACATAACTTTTATTTAAATCAAAGGATGTGTTGTAATTATGAAGGCGTTGCGTATTGAAAATAGGCCCAATATGGGGGGTTGGCGTGCGAAGCACGCAAGGCACTGTGTATTGAAAATAGTACAAATAAGGGGGTTGGCGTGCAAAGCACTCAAGGGCATTGCGTATTGACAATAGTCTTAATATGGAGGGTTGGCGTGCGAAGCACGCAAGGGATTGTGTATTGAAAATAGTACAAATAAGAGGGTTGGCGTGCGAAGCACGCAAGGCACTCTGTATTGAAAATAGTACAAATAAGAGGGTTGGCGTGCGAAGCACGCAAGGTATTGCGTATTGAAAATAGTCCCAATATGGTGGTAGGCGTGCGAAGCACGCAAGGGATTGTGTATTGAAAATATTTCCAATATGGAGGGTTGGCGTGCGAAGCACGCAATTCACTGTGTATTGAAAATAGTACCAATAAGGGGGTTGGCGTGCAAAGCACGGAAGGTATTGCGTATTGAAAATAGTCCCATATGGGGGTTAATAATTATGAGAGTATTTATTGATCGATTTTATAGGTTAATGTTGTCACGTTGAAAACTATACTAAAAACAACCAATTCCGCCCAGTCTCATTTTTAGAGAAACAGTCTGCTCGAATCACAAGCCGCGAAATCGTCGAACAACAGTAAATAACTCTGAAACTGCTTTGGAGTTTCGAACTGTAGCAGACTGGACTAGCACCTTCAGACTGTCAGCCACTACGCTTCTCCAGCAACTCTATATTACATAAAGAAATTCCTGTCATTCACGCAAAAACTCAGTCCCTATTGCGCAAGAACTAGGCCAATAGGTACTATTCGCTAAAAGTTACTCTGTCTCAATCAATACTTTGCCTTAATACTCATTCACCAGGATCAAGTTCACAGATTCCCCCAACACCACTCTTGATCCACATGCCTCTATATTGATCACTCGTCATTTCCGTGAAAATAACAGAGTATACGATAATCTGTTTACATTTAATTCGCCACGGGGTTAGCGAGCCCTCTAGTTATCTATACCGGATAAATCATACCACCCGTGCGCAAAATACGTTTCCCAGGCGCCATTTTGAAACGGTTAGAGATAAAGGCAAACTTTAAATACAATAAACGGTACCAGAAACTGGCAACATACTTTCTCACAAACATAATATATTTAAATTATTAATGGTCTGCTGTAGTGGCAGCCATCTTGGATTGTATCCCATAAGAGCTATGTTAAATTTCAAACCATTTATTTCGTTCATTTTTTATCATAAAATTGTTTTCAAGGTCTCATTTTAAGCTCAGTCACAATACGCATCCGTTTTGCATTAAAATTTTTTTTAAATGCTTTTTATTTGTTATAAAATTGACATTTTGTAAGAAGGATCCTAAATTTTATAAAGAATATTCAGTTTTATTTTCAACACTCAATTACAAAAGATAGACTTACAAAATGGTTTGAAATGAGGCAATGTCAGCGCAAGAAATTGCACTGTTTAGATAGGGATATAGTGAGAGGCGCTTGCGTTTCCGATTGCTTTCTCTTTTACTTTAGCAGACCCTTAAACAGATTTACTGTGACTTCATAATTGTAGTTGGGGGGTAGGAGAGGTGATATCAAAATAGGAGATTAACTTACAAATATTATTATTATTAGCTAGAGAGAAAACTATTCGACCGATTTCAAACAAATTTGCACCAAACACGTCAATTAGGCGTGTATAGAAGCATGAAAAAAGGTTTTGAACATTTTTGAAAAACAACCCCCTTTTTGGCCAAAAACTTTCAAAAAATCAGTTATTATTATTATTAGCTAAACGAGAATTTTCAGGAAGATGAGGTGTTTTGCCTGTGATTTTTTCACGTTGGCTAACTAGTAAGAAAATAAATTTAACATCTTAAGCACAAACGTATAAAAAAGGTTTAAACGTTAATATAAAGGGACAGAATATGCTCCTGGTTTCAATAACGAAATTTCACCAGAGCAATAGACGGATCCGTTTAGTGCACTCCGTTATTCTAACTGACATTCCAAAAACGATAAGCTGCAGATAATTCACAAATATTTCTCCTTGGTGGAGAGCTCGGCCGTATTAATGGGATTTCTAAAATTGCATTACTGAATTACAACCCAGCTCATTCCCATTGTTACTATGTAGTTGATCCAATCAGTGTTGTCGTACTGTGCTTTTAATCTAAACCGAATTACCAGCGTTGTATCGGATATCCGAAAGATTAGATTTGCAACGGTATTCAATGAATGTCGGTATTTTACCCCGGGTCGAGGGGGTTTTTAAAATTCAATTATTGCGTTCAATAGGCGGGAATGTTAATGCAGTTTGGATATCTGGAGTGCGGCGCATGAGCACAACATCGCACCCAGTGTAATTATATAAAGCTGCCATTTTCGTGTTGGTCCGTGTAATAAATACAAAGTTTTTCCAAACAGAGGAAAATGAAAATGTATTTAAGAAAATATCGTTACCTTTATTTCTATTTTAAATTTATTAGAAAATCTAATATACATTTATTCACTCAATTAGACCCGTAACTTATCGTTAGCCAAAGACAATGCACATCACTATTGCAATATCCAAAAAGCCTTAAATTTAATACAGCCGGCGTTTTGTTTTTTTGTTTGTTCACTCGAACTTTTTTATCTGAAAATCCATTTATTTCATACAGGTCAGTGCAGTGACAAAATAATGCATAAGTTTGTTTAGCGTCTATAGCTAAAGAACCATTTGATTCACAGAAAATAGCGAAATCATTTTGTTTGCCATTAAAAATTACACATTTTTGAAGTCTACACTTCTAGAGGCGCACCGCGTCCAAACATTTTGCGGGCGGTGAATCGGATTTTACCGTCACGCTCTACTATATATAGCCTACACATGCGTACATAGCAGAGTATATAGTTTACTTGGTAATACCTCTGAAATGGACATTCTGCTTCCTCATTTTGTAAGTTGTGTAAAATAGTTTACTTGGTAATACCTCTGAAATGGAAATTGTGCTTATTCATTTTGTAAATTGTGTTAAAATAGTTTACTTGGTAATACCTTTGAAATGGACATTGTGCTTCCTCATTTTGTAAGTTATTTTAAAATTGTTTATTTGGTAATACCTCTGAAATGGACATTCTGCTTATTTATTTTGTAAATTGTGTTAAAATAGTTTACTTGGTAATACCTCTGAAATGGACATTGTGCTTATTCATTTTGTAAATTGTGTTAAAATAGTTTACTTGGTAATACCTCTGAAATGGACATTGTGCTTCCTCATTTTGTAAGTTGTTTTAAAATTGTTTATTTGGTAATACCGCTGAAATGGACATTCTGCTTATTCATTTTGTAAATTGTGTTGAAATAGTTTACTTGGTAATACCTTTGAAATGGACATTGTGCTTCCTCATTTTGTAAGTTGTGTTAAAATAGTATACTTGGTAGTGTTAAAATAATTTCAGATTAAACCAATATGACCAACGATTTATATTCATTACAGTTTTCACTTCTGTCGGCAATCCCTCGACTGCTTTCTTTTTTTCTTTTGAGTTATTTTTGTAAAATGACCGTAATAGTTTTCTTGCTGTGTAAATATTTTAGTAAAAATACACGTGCCTTTACTATTGAATCAGTCAATTGTGTTAATCCTAATCCCAATATAACAACAGCATTTCAACGACATGGTCATCATTCTCAGTGACATTTTATCTACAACTAAATTATAACAGTGATTTTTCTGTGAAACATTTTTGGCGGTTACACGTTTTTGTGAGAATTGTGTTCTGCGTGTTTATTGCAAGAAATAATTTGTTCTCACCGATCAAGCTCGATTACATTTAGTACTGGGAAAACTATCTACAATCGGGTAAGATTCTGATCGGATTCAGTGGCAAGTGTTATATTTGAAATAATTTGTTTGGTGAATAACTTTAAGGGTCGGCTCTAGTAAAACAGAAAGCATCCTACGACTTCAGCGTAACGACGGTAGGTTACGCGGACATTGCTCATCCTAAATCCATTTAAAACCCGCAATTGTTCAAATAGCGTTTAAAAAAAAATACCAAACTCTTGGGGGCGAAATTCTTCGTCCGAATGGCTTGGTATTTTTTCGCTATAATTAATAGTGACAACATAAAAAATATTAAAAATTAATGTTTTAAATTGTTAATAAATACTAAACAAAATGTTTTTCTTAGTTTTGGAAAAGCCATTTGCATGCATATTGGCCATAGCTTTAAAATGACATATCGTTCATAATTAATTATCCGATCAAAAATAAAGGAAACATTTGGATTTTAATTTAACATTGGTCTTATGGAGTGTCAGCGAACATGGCCGACAGCTAGAGCCGACCTTTAAGTGGTATAATATAACACAAGTATAGTTTACAAATAAAATAAATTCATACTAAAAAGTAAATTAAACAGTAACATATAATATAATTATATACGTACATACACACATATAATATGTACGTACCGGATGGCATAGCAATGATAGCGTTTAGTAACTTTTTGTTATTTATAGTACAATAATTGTTAAACGAAAATCTTGTGACAAAGCCCAACAAACCACTAGGTTAAAACAAGTTTGTATACCAAATCACGAGTAAATTCTTAGAATCGTTTACGAGAAAGTATTTAAAAATATTAAAATGTGAAATTTCTGGGAAACTCGAAGTTAACGAATTTTAAGGTAATTTTCCCCAAGTACAACAGAATTCTCGATTAATTTCTTAAAGCAGTTAACGAGAAAATATTTACAAACATAAAACTTGCGGAAAACCCACAGAAAAAATTGTTTACGGAAATTTCTCCAAAGGAAATTTAGTGAACTTTCCACTAATGAGTTGGAAACCCCTTGTATCTCGAGGGTATTCGTAGAGCCGTTTACAAGAACATATTTAGAAATATACAAATTAAATATGCAATTTCTGGAAAACACGCAAAAACTAAATTTCCGAAAATTTTCATTAGTCAATGGACCCTTTGTATAAACATTCCTCGCATACCATATATTGTTTAAATCCGGAGAGCTGCTTTCAAAGAAATATTACTAATAATACAGTTTTTAGTTATTTTTAAGGTAAGCGCACACACAGTGCCGGGGCTGAACGGGCCACATTGCATCGCAAAAATGTTGCAAAGCAAACCTTAAGGCGGGCCGTGCCGCATCGCAATCGAATGTCTTTAGTGTCCGTTATGAATTCTTCCGATGAGGAACTACCTAAAGGTTTTTAACATGTTATTTTAGGAAGAAGCGCAGACGCGAAAATAACGCCTTCTATGTATTCACGAAATTTATAGCAATAGAAGTATGTTTGGGGATTCCATACCATTTTTGCTCACTTTTGGACAACGAGAATAGTTTAATAAATATTGATCAAAATCAATCTAAATAATTCGACCACGCAGCTGAACCGCTGACGTGAGTTGAGCAAATTTCCAAAATTAAGTTTATAGGCCTATGTTTTAGGGTTTCAAGCAACAATTTGGGAAATAGGTCTATTCACGACGGTGCTGAATAGCTGCAAAATGGTTCGCAAGCCATTCCGCATATTGGGAGTATCTTCAATACACAATGCATTGCGTGCTTCGCACGCCATTCCGGAAATTGAGAGTATCTTCAAAACACAATGCATTGCTACGCACGCCAACCCCTCGGTAGAATCCACCGCATGGCCTTGAACCAGGTACTTCTATGGTATTTTATGTTTCGATCGATTTTGGGGGAACCAAGCGAGCTATAATGTCGCGTAAAAAACAAAATGTGCAGAATAACATCGTACATTTATATTTGCAGAAAAACCCCAAAACGTGTTCTGGGCACCATGATCGGTACTCATTTGCTACTCCCGACCTTGGGTCTTACCATAAGGGCCACTGCAATAGCTCATTTTTTCTATGGAAATTCGCTAAAAAGAAAAATTGCTTACACTGTAAGTGTATAATCCGTCCGTCTAAGTTCGCCCCACACTACTGCCGTTGCGGTGCGGATCGGAAGGGATAGACGGGAAAATTCGCCTAAAAAGCGAAAAATCCGTCCGATTCACCCCGCCTTGTAGTGGACCCTTCCCCATTGTAGACTATAAGCATTGAACCGAAACAGGTGGATTTTTGCGATGCAATGCGGCCCGTTCCGCCCCGCACTAGTGTGCGCTTACCTTAACAATATAAGATATTTAGTATCGTACTGCATTATAAACTGATGTTTTGAATGCACATGTTATGTCCGTAAAGTGACTCTTTATTTTAGTCATTCACTACTTGCTCAAAAAGTCAGCTGATTCAACAACCGGCTGACCACATTTTGGTAATAGGACCAAAAAGTATTGTACGTAAAGAAAATGTATTGCGGTACATTAACCGATTAAAATCTGTAAAAAAAATAATAATGTAATTTAATTAATTAAGCGTTTGTGTGGTTCTAGTGCAGTATGATAAAAAGTATCGCTCATAACTTGTAGCTGAAGTGTTTTTTTTTTGTGTGTGCTTAATCGTTAACACCACGACCTCGCACCATTAACATCCACGTTAAGTACTAGTGATGACATACATATACTATTAACTGGACTATTAAAGTTTTTTAAATGAATAGTATACAATTTTGTAAAAAATAAATCCCTAAACTGTCATTGTCGAAGAAAAGAATATATTTATATTACCATGGATACAGGACAAAATATTAACGAAACAATGTAGTTGTCATTAGATTTCTGAACATCATGAAGGTTAGTCGCACTCTTTCTATATCCGGCTCACTCTCTCCGCGGAAAAGAAAATGTCGATCGTCCGAGAACTGCACAGGTTTCTGTACCCTGCACAGGTTAGGAACGTGTAGCGCGAGGAAGATCCGTACTTCGTTCCGTCATTTGGTACGGTGAAGGGAACCGAGACGGATCCGAACTGCGCTCCGTTCTGAAACCGCGTTCCGATGTAGATCCGAATTCGAGTTCACGATCTGTGTATGCGGAGGGAACTGGATGGGGTTCGAGGATTGTCCGTTTCCATTTCTGCGGAGATCGAAGTGACCGGCGTAGTTCTGAATGTAGCCGACTGGATTTGTGTCCAGACAATCGACAAAGCCCTCAACTGTAGTCCGTTTGGAAATATGTAAATCTTAACCAGAACACATTGGAATCAACCAAGGTGTACTTTTACTACTTGTGAAATTACATATAACTTGTTTTGTTTCTTAAAGTTTTTTTGGTCAAGTTCATACATTATCTCCTTCAGACTTACATTTGAGCGTCAATTTATCTAAACCAATAGCATGTGAATAAAGTAACGATAAAATATATTATTAATTTTAAGTTCAAAGGAAATATGAGTTTTCATAAAAACATCTGGTGTGCACATCACACAACTTTCCTTACCAAAATAGATGCTGTATCAATTACCAAATTTTTCGAGCGAGAGACTAATGATACCATTTTCGAGTTAATAGGAGTATCCGTTTCGAAGAAAGCGGTACTAACTTCAAAACGGTTAATCCCACGGACCTGATTTTGGTCTCAATCGATTTCTCACCCCCAAAAATGTCAAGGTCGATACCAAACACGGCTAGTTTAAAAAAAGTAATTTTTGCCCCCAAAAAGGGCGTTTTTGGGGTCAATTTTTGAAAAAATGGAAAAAGTTGAGTGGGGTATCTTTTTTGACATTATTTTGGACGCTGAATCGAATGAGACCATTTTCAAGTCGATAGGACCAGCCATTTCGGAGATACAAACAAAATAACTTGCGTTTTTGTAATAACTTTTTTCAACGAATTTTTAAGGGTATATAGCGTACATAGCGTGTTAAGGGGGTCTGAGTAGAGTATGTTAGCAAAGTTTAATCAAAATCGTTAGAGGGGTTTTGGAGTAAATACCAAAAATGTGCTAAAAACTGGTCCCACGGTAAGACACCACCTCCGATTTGCTTCAAATTTACATGGGTTTAATTGTTTACGTGTTTGAAGATATCCTGTAAATTTCAGTTCGATCCGTCCAGCCGTTTGCCCTGTGCACTCCGGACACACACACACACAGACACACAGACAGACCAATTGCCAAAAATGCATTTTTTGGACTCAGGGGGCCTTGAAACGTAAAGATATTATGAAAACTCGACATCGAATTTTTGGGTCGATCGCAATACTTACCTTACCTAGTATAGGGTAAGGAAAGTAAAAACATTATTTTTTAGCAACCGTTTAAATATCTTTAGAAAACTATTGACTTGTTTGTTTTAAAAACATTTTAAGGAATTGTAGATCTGTTTACATTTTTCAGACTTTGAACGTCTATTTTGACTGGTCTATAAGTAGAAAATAATATATAGTAACTACCTGACCCGTACGGTATAGTGAATTGTCACATTATATGCGTCATTGTGTACTACAATCGGAATTTTCCAAGTCAAAACGGAAATAGTTTACATTTCTATGACACTAAAAGTCAACTCGGAGTACCGTACCAACTTTACGAAATTCCAGACAACAGTTGTAACGACGTCATCATCAAAGTATGCACATTGTATGGTTTGGGTCTGATATTGAATTCCATTCTGTTCCAGTTTCTATGCACTTTGCTCCACGAGAAACATTATGGCTCGCGAGAATAAGTTCAACAGTTTAGTCGTATTATTAAATATTAAAAATATAATGAACACATTCGTCGGTTAGTTAAGATGACAATAATAATACAAAAACTAATTATTAGTAATATTTGTATTATTACAGAATAAAATAACGTAAAATACTTTAAACTAATCATTCAGCTCAATTGAAGACAAGATCTTGGCACAAAAACCAAGGTTTGTCTAATCTGCAAACTAATAAATATTTACAGAAGTCAAAAATATAATTAAAAAAATTGGAATAAAATAAAAAACCAGGTGTGCTTAAGACCACACGGGAGATGTGTAAACCTCTATGGCGATAGAACACAATTTATGAAATGAGGAAGCACAATGTCCATTTCAGAGGTATTACCAAGTAAACTATTTTAACACAAGTTACGAAATGAGGAAGCACAATGTCCATTTTAGAGGTATTGCCAAGTAAACTATTTTAACACAAGTTACGGAATGAGGAAGCACAATGTCCATTTCAGTGGTATTACCAAGTAAACTATATACAGTGTGTAAATTAAGTATAGAAACAAATATGTATTTCTCAAACTAAAATAGGTACAAATATTTTGTTTGTGGCATCGACTCTTAACAAACGTTCCTGATTTTCTGACATAAAAGAAAATATTTCAACCCCCTAAAAGGGTGGCGGGTAGGGGGTAACTTAAATTTTTAAATGGGAAGTATGGTCATGTGATACCTCATTTTAAAGGTCTATTTAAGACTAGGAAAATGACATAAAGAAAATAA
>JAGFPH010006678.1:7262-22029 GCA_018207615.1 Philaenus spumarius
TTTTAAACTGGGATTTCCGCGCTGCAAGCGGTCACGTGACTGTGGGCAGGGCTTAATAAACATGTCCTACACCTATCTATCTTTAGCCGTTGTTTTGTCGACTTTCGGTGAATTGTTATGGCTTAACGGTATTTCCTATGAAATTTTACCAAAGACATTTTTGATGTAGAATCTTTCGTTCTATCTGACGGTGTTCTTCATTTTTTGATTTAAATTTTGGTTCTCTTAGGATTGATGATTCTATTTCTGATATGGCCTAGATTTTAGTATGCCGGTCTGGTTTCAAGTGAATTAAAAAAGTGAATTTCGGTCGATTGCTTGTTGATTGAGTTAATCTTATAATTTGGATGGATTGGTTGGTTAATTTAGATGAATTTTGATATAGGAAAGATAGGGATACGAGGTCGATAAATATTATTAATTACGTAAAATGTTATCGAAAGTCGGGTGTTTTAGAATCTTGTTAATATGTTGCTTGCGATTCCGTCCACTAGATGTCGTCGGTCGGATCGTTTCTGAACGCGCTGGAGGAATTTGAAATTTATAAAGCTAATAAATACAATAGCAATGCATTACTCAATGACCAATTGCATTTTAAATCAAACTTATTATATGACTCGGCCATAAAGATCTCCGAGTCTTTGCGACGGAATACCTCGTCTTATCAGTTGTCGCTCGACCGCCCGCCGTAGTAGACGTCTATCGGACAATTTATATGTGTTATGTGTCGTGAGTTGTATGTTGTTGTGTTTTTGTAATGTGAACTTTTAATTTATTTATTAAATAATCTGATGATGAAACATAGGTTTCAAAACGCATCATTATAAAAAACGCAGACGAAGTCACAAGACGGAAACAATAAGTTAAAAATATTATCATATTAGTGACTTGGATACTCATACAATGCTTTTTCAAAGTTTATAGTTGAACTAGTAAGCTCCCGTGAAAAATCACAGGCAGATTAATTAGATACACATCAGAAATACAAAACTTATAAAAATACTCGTATTTTAAAACAATAAACTTTATCTAGGGCTACCTAACTACAGTATGCTGAGGGGGTATTTAACTCAATAAATGTGTACAATTAAAAGAATTATAAAGCTGTAGGTCTATTTGTTAAACAATTTTAGTTATATGCCATACATTATTTACCAAGGTGTTCCTCAGGTCTGGCATAGACTCCAGAAAGGATCCAGGATATCCTTAACAAGCCAAATTCCAAATTTGGTGACGAAGGAGGACACTAAAGGTCTTACCTTTGTTTCCTCGTTGACGGTTCTGCACTTGCAGCCATCAAAGCAGTAGTATGTAAGGGTCTTGTAGGACTGTGGCAAGTCGCTCTTGACTTACTGTCAGGAAGAGACAATGCCGAGGATGCTACAAATAAACCTTGTACCAGTCTATGAAAAACTAAAAATTTGGAAGTGCACCTGGCAGTATAAGACTGTACATGTCAACCTAAAAGCAAATATTCTTAACTTTGCCATAAATAAAATCCAACTGCCGATATGATTTAACTAATCTCTTACATAAAATAAAATATTTCCTTTGGGTTAATTCAATAAACCAAAGTTTGAAATAACAAATTTTGTTTATTCATAAAAATGTATACGCCTTTAAGAAAAATTTTATACGCCCTTAATTAAAAAATCAAAAGTTACAATTCATTGATTTAAATAAAACCACTCCCTTTAAATAGAAAACAAATCCTCCCTTTATTTATTTATATTTATTAACAAAAAACAACCAAACTTTAAGTTATTTACAATAATATTCTACATAGTGATGAAAAGCACTGAAAATACTAGATACAACCCTGGACTCCATACTCCATACAATGCTTCTTTTAAGGCCCTTCCCTGAACTTCAGGAAATATATAATGTCTTATTAGCGAATTTCCATAGGAAAAATTAGCTATTTCAGTGGCCCTTATAGTAAGACCCAAGGTCAGGAGTAGCAAATGAGCACCAATCATGGTCCCCAGAAAACGTTTTGAGGTGTCATTAAAATCATATATATATATAACTATATATATTTATGTATATATATATATGTGTTCGCACTCTAGCGGCCGCATTTTAAGTCCGATTTGGTCAAAATTTGGTACACATGTTGGTTGTCTACGTCGCTCGGACGAGTTCGTTAGCCAAAAAATCCAACAATCGGAATCAAGTTTTTTGACCGGAAGTAGCTGTTTTTTGAGATTGTTTCTACGAGAATGAATTTGTTTTTGAGTTTGATCTACATATATAAATGTAGGATGTTATTCTGCACATTTCATTTTTTTACGCGATCTTATAGCTCGCTTGGTTTGCCCAAAATCGATCAAAACGTAAAATACCGTAAAAGTACCCGGTTCAAAGCCATGTGGTGGATTCTACCGTGGGGTTGGCGTGCGAAGCACGCAATGCATTGTGTGTTGAAGATACTACCAATACGAGGGTTGGCGTGCAAAGCACGCAATGTTTTGTGAGTTGAAGATACTCCCAATATTCGGAATGGCGTACGAAGCACGCAATACTTTGTGTATTAAAGATATCCCCAATATTGGGATTGGAGTGCGAAGCAAGCAATGCTTTGTGTATTGAAGATATTCCCAATATGCGGAATGGCGTGCGAACCATTTTGCAGCTATTCAGCACCGTCGTGAATAGACCTATTTCCCAAATTGTTGGTTGAAACCCTAAAACATAGGCCTATAAACTTAATTTTGGAAATTCGCTGAACTCACATCAGCGGTTCAGCTGCTTGTTCGAATTATTAATCTTGATGTCTTCTAGGGTTGAGATTTGTAGGTGTAAATAGGTGTTAGGGAGCTGTTAACTGTTATTTGTTGAAATTATGTGGTTATTTTGTGAAAATAATTTGTTTTGAGGAACAGATATGTTATAAAAAACTTAAAAAGTGTGAGAAAATGAAGTTAATTAAATAAATTTAAATAAAACACTTAAATAATTGATTTTTACAATTAGCATCTTATATCTAAAGCGGCCTACACACGATCATTTTGGTGTGTCACTTCGGTGTAAACACTCCAAACTGACCCACCAAACTGACCGTGAGCATGAAAAATTGATGTGAGCGTACGCGAAAAAACTGAACTGATGGAATGATGAAAATTCATCATTTCGGCGTGACAAACCGAACTGATGGCAGTCCGAAGTGAGCGTGTGTGTGGTCGCGTCACTTCAGTTGGTGACATCAGTCATCTGCGCATGCGCACAGATGCCATTTGGATAGACAATAACGCCTGAAATTTGTGTCGGTCGTCGCGTCGTCGTCTGCGTGTGGCAAAGTGCTTTCCCAGACACTGTTTGTGTTTATTAATTTTGTGTATGTTTTACTTAATAGTTAATATGGCCACTTGGACCAAAGATTTTCTCCTTGAATTTATCGAACTATTCAGAGGGGAAGAATGTTTGTGGAAAATAACCTCAAAGGATTAACACAACAAAACAAAGCGTGAGGAATCATACAAACGTCTTGTGGAAAAAGTTAAGAAATTGATCCAGTTGCTAATAAACCTGTAGTTACCAAAAAGATTAATAGTTTAAGAAGTGCCTTTTGTAAAAAAATGAAAGGTCTTGCTATAATTTTGCCCAGTGCTTGTGGCGAAATTATGGTTGAAAATTTCAAGTCTTCCAATGACCTTCCCGTTGCTAAATAGCGGAGGGTTGCTGTAAGGCGTTCATGGGGCGTTATTGCTGTTGGCATGTTTGTATCTTGTTTCTTAATCATAGGAGAAACACGAGATAATGAGCCCAAATATGTATCCTCAAGTAGTTGTGCCAGTCTTTTGGATGTTAATAGCAGCTCATCCAAAATGTTAATATGTGAGTATTTAACTCGTTTTGAAAGTCACTGCTTAACAAATATATTGCGCTTGATTCTGCGCTTTCTTCTTTTAACTATAAAACATGCCACTGCACTACACAGAAACAATAATTCATCGTCTGAAAACATGATCGAACACAGAGTGGTCTACACACGGTCAGTTAATAACGTAATAAACATGTATCATAAAACGTAAATAAACACACGGCCTTAACGCATATCCGTTCTGCCTTAACGCATTTTTACTGACAGGTCGAACTGACACACAGAAGTGAGCGTGTGGAGGCGATGTGTTTTGCGTTCAGTTAGAAGTGACAGTTAGAAATGAACACACCGAAGTGACACACCAAACTGACCGTGTATAGGCCGCTTAACATTTATATTTTTTCAACTAGGAATACTATTGAAATTCGTAACACATTCACGTGAGCCAATCACAGCGTACGCGGGAGAAGCTTATGTAGTAAAAATGCTGTCATTGTATCGAGATTCAGCGGTTGGGACTTGGGTTTTATATTTATACTGACATAACGGTGCTTATTTATGTTCTCCCCAAATACTTTTACGTATAAAAAGGTTGGTTCCTTCTATAGGCCATTTTATTTTTCTATTTAAAATGTAGTTTTCTCGTATTTATTTCTTATTCCGTCTTCCGTTGAATTTATAACCGGCTTGGCCTACTGAAGTCTTGATTTTAAATGTTAATCTTCGTCAAATGATTTGGTATTGGGTTGATATTTTAATTTTAGTGGATGGATATATTAATAATTTTAAAACGTTTTGATGTGGGAACTATTTGTCGAAAAGGTCGGGAAATATTTTTAACTAAATGCAATAGGTCCGAAAGTCGTGACATCTTTTTACGTCTTGTTCAGCGTTGCGAATAATTGCTACTAGGTAGCGAGTGTTGTCTTGATTAATGACTTTCCTGACATGTTTACTATCTATCCCGTTTTCACACTTATTTACATTTTGGTTGAATTATTTACAATTAGGTGAATATTTTGAATTGTTATAACGACTCCCAATAAAACAAATACTATAAAATTTACAATAAAATTTTGAGTATATGCATTAACTAAAATGGCAAGTCGTATACTGACCGTGAGAGTTAAGTATAGACGCGGACAATTGCCTACTATTGCAGGCGCTTGCTAGGAACAACACGGCTCACTTCAAGCATAACTGATGTGTATACATACGCTATGCTTGAATTATCCTTTATTATTAAAAAAATTAAAATAAATCGACCACGCAGCTGGACCGCTGACGTGAGTTGAGCAAATTTCCAAAATTAAGTTTATATGCCTATGTTTTAGGGTTTCAACCAACAATTTGGGAAATAGGTCTACTCACGAAGGCGTTGAACAGCTGTCTGTGTGTACGCAATATATTAGTAGAATTTGTTTCCTCCTAGTGGCCTCGCGAGTTTGCATCACTTGGCTTTGAACTAGGTACTTTTATGGTATTTTACGTTTTTGTCGATTTTGGGGGAACCAAGCGAGCTATAAGGTCGCGTAAAAAAACAAAATGCACAGAATAACATCCTACATTTATATTGTTAGAAAAAACTCGAAAAAACTTTCATTCTCGTAGTAAAAATCTCAAAAAATAGTTACTTCCGGTCAAAAAACGTATTTCCGGTTGTTGGATTTTTTGGCTAACGAACTCGTCCAAGCCACATAGACAACCAACACGTGTACCAAATTTAGACCAAATCGGACTTAAAATGCGGCCGCTAGAGTGCGAACACATATATACATATATATATATATATATATATAGGTACCACTTAGCCGGGAAGAGCGGTCAGACCGATGGAAAGATGCTCGGTATAGCGATCACGATCAATTATGGCGGTCACCAACCTTACCAAAGCGATCAGACCGTACTAATGTGATAGAATTTACATAATTCTATAAGTGTATTGTGCTGCTCTCTAGGCTGTGACTGAAGCTGAACACTACACTAAACAGCGTTCTAGCCTATCGCCTAACCTGTGATGAATTTGAGCTTGTTTGAATTTGAACATCTTATACAGTAAGTATTGTATATCCATTTTTTAAATTATCAATATAAAAAAGTTATGTATTTTGAATTAACAATTTGAGTTATTTTACAGCGTATTATAAGGTTTTGATTGTGAAGGAAAACATGTCCCATCATAGGGCATGTCTATTAGGACTACAACTGTAGACTAACAATAAATCACCCTATTTATTTCTAAGGTTACTACATCCAAATGTACAATTGTATTTAAATCAGATTATTATCATTTCCTTTGTACAAAATTTTAAGTTATTGTTTCTACAATAACGTTAGGTCTAGCCTCTTCTGAGCTTGTATGTAGGCTATGTCATGTCTGCCATGATTGCGAACTATGTAGTCTATTATACAATAATTAACTTTAGCTCAGGTATTCTTTTTAATCACATCCAATATCAGTTCCAGGATAGTTTTTACAGGTGAAAATTTACTATTCGACCCTAGGCTAACCTATGGCAACAGAAATGCAAGAATAATTTTTTTTAAATAGCCTAAAGGTTCTAACCTGTGGTATTTAGTCACAGTATGTTTACCTGTATTCAAAATTTAACAGTAGAATGTAAAACAACGTCGTTGTCTGCAAAAATATCAGCCTAGGATCGAATAGTAAATTTACGCCATA
Source organism: Philaenus spumarius (assembly GCA_018207615.1). Classification (NCBI taxonomy): domain Eukaryota; kingdom Metazoa; phylum Arthropoda; class Insecta; order Hemiptera; family Aphrophoridae; genus Philaenus; species Philaenus spumarius. Next base: position 13,769 of record JAGFPH010006678.1, read on the forward strand.
TCGCAGATAACTTTTTGTAAGGAAAATTAAGGATTTGACCAACCAATATGGGCACAAATTTTACTATGTGACCATATATGTCAACAGAAATGCTAGAATAAAAAAAAATAGCCTGAAGTTCTAACTTATAGTTTTTAGTCACAGTATTTTTTACCTGTATTCAACATTTAACAGTAGAATGTAAAACAAGGTCGGCATCTGCCAAATATCAAACGAGGGTCATGTAGTAAATTTAACAAACTGGAAACATACTGTTACATGTTACATTTGGTAACTCTAAGTCACGTAGTTTATGTTCAGGTTTCATTATCTTGTTTAATAGACTAGTAAATAGATGTTACAGCATATAACTTATAAATCTACAAGTTTACTATTTACACTATTGCAAATTGAACAATTTCATATTTACAAAATATATACATTTACATTTTTAGTAATTAGTCCTATTCTTTGTTTTTAAGGTACCAAAAAAATGTTTGGAACAAATACAAGAAGTAGCCGTATTTTAAAATTGTGCCAGATCGAAGGAGATCAAAAAGGTTAGTTTACCAGATAATGTGTAAAAGCCAGATCCTACTTAGTAGTTTAAGCACTTTCTTAAAATGTGGTGAACTAACAAATCTAGTTGGAGATATCAAATTAATACTAGGCCAATTTAAGTATGTACCGTAGCTTATCTGGAATTTTTTCTCATTTCTATATTAGGCCTGGGCTGTGTATTTACATATAGACCTAAGGATATGTAGGATAGAAAATTATGTAGGTCTAGGCTTAGGCCTATACATTTTCTGGTTTACATATTGATAAATAGTAACATTTCATAATTTTTTACCGTGTATTTTTATCACTTTATTTTCTTCTTCGGACGTTACATCATTGCTCCTCACTGAATGCGTTTATAATTGTACACGTTAAGTAGGCCTAGCGCCTAGCTTATTTTGTAACTATTTAAACCTACATTAGTTAATACATTTTTAAGTAAATACAATACTAGCTTTTGGAAAAACCAAAGCATCTACTAGGCCTAGAATTGTTATCCTATACTAGGCCTACTACTCCTTTCTGGTAACACTTTATTAAGTAACTACAAACTTTCTCAAAAACTCCAGTAACTTTGACGCATTAGTATACTAATAAGGAACTCCTTTCTGTTAATTAATGTGTTTATCTCCAAATAATGTTGACACTGCAATTTCCAAACCATTTTAACAGAATATCTTCTGCCATGTACTTTTTGTATCATTGACCTCCACTTGTGTTAAAAGAACATGAATTCAAAATGTAAGATTTCGCGAATATCTGTTAAAATCATAAGATCAACTGCTTTGCTTACCAACGTCCTCCGCAATTCCGTTCTGATAGCCTTGATCGGTGATGAAACTGATTAAAAACTCTATTTTATTGGCGTAATTGCTCCACCATGGTTTCATTAAGTTATTTTCAGGTAAGAGTTTATTGGTTAATAAATATACACCTTTGTTTTTGAACCGTGAAAGATCCTTAAATTTAGTGGCATGAGATTCCTTTCATTCCAAAAATATTTTCCGCTAGTGAACCAGCATATCCCTAAAGACTTTGTCATAGCAGCAAACAAATAAAAACTAGGAGCTCCCTTGCCTATCTTGAATATAATCAAGTAACTTATTACATTCTAATCAACTTATTTTTAAGTAACTAAGTTTATGTACTAGCTTACCTTAAAAACTAAAAAAAACTAATAGCTCTAGTAAGTAGCCTACTTGCTACTTTTATTTACACAAAACCAAATAAATGTTTTAATAAGGCTAGTATTAGATAGTAATAGTTGTTTTTATTCACATCAACCAATATTGTGTTAGGCCTATTAGAGCCCAGTTCATGTTTTGTAATTGTAATTTTGAAAATTTAAATATATTACCGGTATTATTATTATTACTACTTTCTATCTTAGTACCGTAACTCTCTATCTTATTAAACAAAACTTATTACAATTTGTATATTTTATTTTAAAGATCTCAGAGTATTTTCAAAATTTGGTAAAAACTCTAAAATTGGTTTAAATACGAGATCAAATTTGGCAAGGGCAAATCTATCTAAATAAGTTAGTTTTCACAAAAATGTCCTAGGCCTCCTACTTATTTAGTTTTGACATTGTTACAAAATTTTAGATAACATCTGGGCTTACCCATTCTTCACATGATCTGTATCAGATTTAACAAAACATAAAACCAAAACTTATTACAAAAATAGTTAAAGTACTGTTTAAATAAATAAGTTACTATATAGGCCTACCTATTAAAATATTTTTTCAGCAATTATTCTATTTTATAATACATATTATGTTTATGCAAGTCAGTCTTATTCAGTTATAAAAGCATCCAGAAAGGGTGAAATAGCAATAAAAAATTTGTATTTTAGTACACAATCAATATCACTGAGCAAATTATTTGTTTATTAATTAATGTTAAGTAGAAGGATAAACTAAGTTAGACTTAGATAGCCTAATCTTTAACATTTTAGAAAATGATTTATTAAAAAAAACACATTTTAATCAGTAGGCACCCTTAGTTTTTATTGTAGGCCTATATGAGAAAGACTACAATTAATTATTCTTCCATGGTCGATATAAACCTGATTAACTGTTGTGGTTGTATTAACAAACATTTTAAACACATACTAAACTGAGTTAAGCAGAACAATTTTAATCTGAACTTTAGTGGAAAACAGTAATTTACTAAAACAATGATTTGTAAAGTTTTGTTCGCTAAATTTGAAATTAACTGTACAGTCAGTATTCACAAACAAAACAAGAAAAACAAAATTAATTTGAAAAGTGTGCAATGACAAAATCGAAACCATTTAGCCGATTTAGATTCTGAATATTTCCAAAAATTACCAATGTTGCATTATAGTGACTGTTTGTACACATCACATGAACTCTGTTTAGTAGGACTTATATTGATGACAGGCAGTAAACATGCTCTCACTCAGTATTTAGGCCTACCCCTGTTTCTGAGTGAGTCCTACCTTTTCCAGTTTATCAGAGTTTTAAAGCCCTTCAAGCAATCAGAAAAAGTGTGCTACCTGGTTCATTATGATTTTCTCTTTCTAATACAAGAGTTTTCGCACTTTGCTCTGGCACATTTACAGAAATTAAGCATTGTTTGTGTGGCATAGTCTGTGTTTGTATGACTGAACTTTAAATTAGGGCATAGTAGACAGGCTATGTGACATAATAAGTAGCAAGTTGAGAGCAGCTTTGGTAGGTAGGAGGAACCTAACCTATCCATTCTACGGCTGACACTTTAAATGAACATTATGTTTAAGTTGTTCTAGTGTAGTCTGGCTACTTTTCATAGTTACCCACAAACACCTTTTCCCTTGGTCTAGTTTAGTAAAAACTTATAAAACTAAAACTGGAGGAGAAGTTGGTCGGTTGGTGAAGAAAAGATGCTGGAGTTAACAAACAAAAGTGATTTTAAACCCAATTTATTTTAAAAAAATCACTTTTTATTATGATTTTTTTAGCTAAAATTTTCAGCTTATAAGCCTAATAAAAAAACTTAATTAAATTTGATTTCATGGATTTTTTTAGGTAGGTCTTCAATGTAGTCTAGGTAGATTTTTTAGTCTTCAATATTGTGGTCTAGCAAATTACAAAGAGGGAAAAAGTTTGTACTCAGCAATAATGAAATAATTCTTTGTTACGTGTATTCGAAAATGGTGTTTTGAAATAGATGAGTGTTCTCAAACACTGTAATCTTTTATTGGGTAATAAACCTGTAACAACTTTTGTTTATAGGCCTAGGTACAAAATAGAACTTAATTAATAAATAGGCCTAATGTTGAACTAGGCCTAACCAAAAAAATTTTTTGAAAGTTTTGGAAGTGTTTGTAACATTGGAGGATATTAAATAAATGAGTGTTAACTCTTTAAAATATTACATGGACCCCCTAGAGCTCCCAGGGAAAGGAAAATCTATATTCCTGACTATATTATTAATTATAGTCAGGTATTTTTAAGACATTAGCACTAAAATATGTTTTAAATGTTATGTGCCATTTGATTTCACTTATACTTATTTTATTTTTTACAAGAGTTCAAGTATGAGGGTCACTATTTGGTGTTGGCCTCTAGGAGTATTATAGGTCTTTGTGTATTCATTGACGGTGTAAAGGTACAGACTCAATGCTGTGTGGGTTAATATTTCACCCAAACTGCCAAATTGGCTTCGGAAACAGTTTTCTGGGGGAGGTCAAAAATTTCCCTGGACCCCTTTTACCGTAAGAAGGGAGGGTATTTCTTAATCACCATACCCCGGGTAAGCAACCCCCTTGAAAATATATAAGCGCCCTTATATTGACCTACTACTTGTATATCAGTGTTTGGTTTGTTAGTGAGTAATGCACCTTTTCTTACTTCAAATTTTATTAATAAAGTCACTTTATTAAATAAAGTTAATAATTTTATTTCTTGATTAACTGGTATAATTTGTTGTGTTGAGAAATTGCTCTAATTGCATCTACTTATTGCTTATTATTTAATAAAACAAGTTTTAAAAAATTGTATAATTTTGTTTAGTAAATAAAGGTATACCTATTATTTAATTTAAAAAAGGGCTTTTTTAATATAATGGTTTAACAGTAAATTCTGTATTTGTGTAGCATAAACACCCAATTTTTTTATAAAATAATAATTAGTTCTTGGGTAATTATTGTTGTAGTTTAATGATACTTTTTAAATTTCAGATACAGCTCAAAATTTAGATAGAAGGCAAATACAAAGTAGGAAGCGAAAACCATTGAGCCTCTTAAATAATAGAGGGAGTTCTACTTTAAGTTATCTGGAGTTATATGATAAAGGAAATTGGGAAGTTCTTGACAGACTGCTTACACAGATACCAAAAAAATTTAAATTGGATAAACATGTAAGTACCGGGAAGCATATAAGAAACAAACCAAATGGCCTAAATTATGTTTTCATTCATGACTACTTAAACAAAGTGTTTCATTCATTTGCTTCCATGTCAAACGTAATTAGTTATTTTTATGACAATAATATAATATTAAAAACCAAGAAATTAATTAGGTACCTTATTCTCTTAGGTAGCCTTGTAGCTGAGTGAATAGCACACCTGATTTAAAAATTGAAGCTTCCCAGTTCAACTCTTAGTGGAGACTATTGATGTCTGTACGTGTAGGGAATGATAATCAAGATGTTTTAAACAATATATATATTTTAAATTAGTACAGTAGAGCGTCGATAATCCGAACGTCAATAATCCGAAACATCAAAAATCCGAACGCGTTCTGAGGCAGCCCCTGCAAAAATTTTGTTTTCGTTTTCGCGAATTCCAATTATTGCGTCGTTAAAAATTTCACAAAAATCTTCTTCGCAGTTTGACATTATTATCTCTTTTAAAACACTTCTTAATTCCTGCTCTCACACGCCCTCGCAACAGACTGGCTGTCAGTATTTTCACTGTCACGCTAAAAAGCTGCTTTAGCGCTAGCAGTATACATACAGAAAGTTCATTCATTTCTCTTTGTGCAATCATTATAACAGTGTGTCGTACATACAGTAGTGTAGTATACAGTATTTTTTTTATTTTTTGTTTGTGTTAACTATAATGTATAAGTGAACTTTTAATTATGTATTGTACTGTAATTGAGAGTTACAAGTGTAATCATGTTGACCCTACTGTGTACGTGCAGGTTCTTCTAAATCATAATATGTAAGTAGTCTTACATACTGTATTGTAATTACATTACTGCTTGTACTGTTTAACCACTTTAATCGATTAAAGGACGTATGTTTTAGCCTAAATGGCCTTTTCTTGATTATTTTCAAAAATCCGATCAAATTTATAATCCGAACCCCCTCGGTCCCAATTTGTTCGGATTTTCGACGCTCTACTGTATATATTCTCTCGTGTATAGTTTGATAGCTCAGCTGTCATCAATAAAGTCAATATCAATCAATCATCAGATGCATAAATCTCTAAATCAGATGATTTGAACTTGAACCTCTGATGATCGTACCTATAAATAAATAAATTTTGTGGTTGGGGATTTTGATGTTATTGGTAGTAGGCCTACTTTTCCCTCATGTAATAATTTCTTACTATGTAAATCTTTTATTTTTAACTCCTGAATAGATAAAAAAAATAGGGATGGGAGTAACCTTGAAATAGGTTGATAAATATGATGTATTTGTATCTAAACAATCATCAGTATGGTTCAGTGCCTAAACAATCAATTTGATGAATATCTAAGTAACCATATTTGATTCCTTAACCCACAATGTCAATTTCTCTAGCTGTTTATCTAGGGCTATCATCACAAATTATGACAACTAACATGCTCTGACATTTGCGTTCTACCAAATATCATATTGATCATAGAGGTTTAAAAGTTAAATCATTGTAAATCCAATGTTTCTATCAAAGTATTGGAAAAATCTTTTGAATCGTTATATGTTTGTTAAAAATGATTTTTACCTAACAATGTTTCTCAATTTGTCACTGCTGGCTCGTTAATGGTTTGAATGCAAACAAACTACATCACGGGTTGTTTGCAGTGCGATAAGAAATTTTGCTTATTTTTTTTTATTAGTTTTGTGATTTTTATAGTAAAATGGCAGATGTGTTTAAATCCAGTTACATATAACTTACACTACAGGAATCAGTTTAGCTTAACCATAGCAACGAAATAAGTAAATTTATATTTACCATTTTATTACTTTGTCCCATAACTTTATATTTTTTAATTCACATTAAAATTTTGCAAAACTTTGCTATCTCAGTTTTTCTACAGACATAAAATTTAAGTAGCCTACACCTCTTAAACTTTTCAAACAATTTAAATACACTTCATTTTACTTAAAAACTTTTATAAATGACATATTTTAATTCTATGACACTTTCTGTAGAAAAATGTATATACCTACAGTCATTTTTATATATTCTCTAAACAACCTTAACTAAACCACTAAAATTTGTGGACCCTGTGGAAATTCTAAAAGACACTCTTAGGGTTAACCTAAGAAAAAAATTAGCAATTGCAAACATTTATAATGATGTAGTGTAATGATCTAGTAGTGTAATGATGTAGTGTAATGATGATGATGATGATGTTTATAATGATTTAGTGTATCCATGGAATTGTAGACATTAGCTTTAAAAATGTGTACATTTTTATTAATCAAAATGTTTTATTATTCAGAACACAAAATTATTATGAGCGTAATTAATATTAACGAATAAGTCAAATACTATTTAGAAACTTTTTAAAATGTCCCCAATTGCAGAAACTAATTTCAGCTAATTAGCTTTTAATACTTTTTCAAATGAATGAATTGCTATGGGCAGATCATAAAACATTAGATAAACTGTTTGTAAAATTGGTTGTTGTATTTGGCCCAAGTAGTCGTTCCACGAATTACAATTTTTAAAAGCCCACTTTACATAATCTTAAATCACTCCAACTTTAAGTTGGTTAGTCAAGTAAATTTAGTCAGTTCTTAAATTAATATATGTTTCAGAATACTTAGGTTAGTACAATTTTAGTTATCAAGCTTACTCCAAATTATCTAATCTATCTAATTTGGTTCATAGGACAATTCCACTGACCATGAAAAAGATGTTTCATCTGAGGAAAATTTATTGACCACCAGCCAGGATGCTTCTCCGCATAATATAAAGACCAATCAAAACCATACATGTCAAACTCAGAATTTATCGATCACCAGTCAGGAAGCTTCTCATGATATTATGAAGAACAACCAAAACCATACATTTCAAACTCAAAATGTATCGACCACCAGTCAGGATACTTCTCCTCAAAATATAAAGACCAACCAAAACCGTACATGTCAAACTCAAAATGTATCAATCACCAGCCAGGATGCTTCTCCTCAAACTATAAAGACCAACCAAAACCATACATGTCAAACTCAAAATGTATCGATCACCAGCCAGGATGCTTCTCCTCGTAATGTAAAGACCAACCAAAACCATACATTTCAAACTCAATATGTATCGACCACCAGCCAGGATGCTTCTCCTCATAATGTAAAGACCAACCAAAACCATACATTTCAAACTCAAAATATATCTATTACCAGCCAGGATGCTTCTCCTCATAATGTAAAGACCAACCAAAACCATACATTTCAAACTCAAAATGTATTAATCACCAGCCAGGATGCTACTCCTCAAAATATAAAGACCAAAAAAAACCATACATGTCAAACTCAAAACTTATCGATCTCCAGCCAGTAT